>OX578134.1:42564438-42816938 GCA_951213105.1 Amaurobius ferox | reverse complement strand
ACTTCGATTTACATTTGTCGACATTGAAGTCTTGGATACAAGAATTGAAAATTAAATGGGCATTGCTACTGGTTATTCCTTATTCTGTGTGCCACACTGTTATTTTTAGTATGTATAATGAAATATTTTTTAAGAACTGTAAGCGATAATTAGATGTGTCTCATTGACACCAGGTGTTTAAGAGGGTGGGTTAATTGGAACCCATATGAAAGCAGAAGGAAACAACCTGTCGTGAATATGCAACGATTCTGGATCGCGTGATATGATTGCATTATTATACTGAGTCCTTGTTTGCAATACTTAATTACTTTGCAATATTTTTTTTCTTTTAAATTTTACTTACAATTAAAAAATGGTGTGCAATTATCCGAAAAATGACAACCGGTTGTGTATACTCTGGAGTAACTTAAAAAGGCAGAGAAGCGGTGAAAAGCAAACACATTATAATGTAAAAAGCTTGTAAACATTATAGTGTGAAAAAGACAAACTTGTTGAAAGGGGCTTAGATGCGTGAAATGTCTCATTGGGAATATCATCAGTTATATCACATAAAATTGAAATCAAGATGACAATAAATATCAAAACAATGAGAAAATATGACAGACATTCCTAAAAGGAAACTGTTTTAACAATTCGATAAATTTTGAAAAAATAGGATTTAAAGAGACACCATTCAAGTACTTTATACCTGATGAGATCTACCATTTCAAATTCCCCCTGTGTTAGTTTCGGACAATTGAAGGGGTAACTTAAGGTTCCACTTACCCCAAATTGTAAGCAAATCTAACCCAACATACATAATGTAAATTTTCCACCACGAAACATTTTAATTAAACAGTTTTTTACGTATATATACTGGCACGGTAAGGTAACAACTACCACCTAATATAATCGCATACACTAAGGTAAAAAATTGACATTTATTAGGAATTTTAAACCCAAACTAATGGCTTTTGGAGTTCCTCTTACCCCGATGAATCTTAAATATCCATGTATGATGTAGCGTACCCCACACTTCATAGCACATACACATATACACAGAGAGAGCGAGAGAGGGAGATATGGATAGAGAGAGATATATATGAATATAGAAATAAATTGATAGAGATAGAAGGAAATGGATATATATATAGAGAGAGAAAGAGCGAGAGATGGAAAAAAAGAGAAGGTGTTGTTTATAGAGAGAGATAGTGAAAAAGGCAGAAAGGGATATAAAGAGCAAGAGAGTGAAACGAGTGTATTACCAAATTGGATCGAATTGGATTGTGAGTGTTAAATGTTTATTTATTCGTCAAAAATGTCTGTAACATTTCCCGGAAAAATGCTTTATATATTAGTGTGCGAAAATGTTATAACAACATAGAATATAAATATTATTTTATAATAAGTATCATGATTATGTAATCGATTGAATTATATTTACAATTATTTTGAAACCTAAATATTTTAGTAGAACATGTTCTATAAATACATAAATAGATATTAAAAATACAAAGTCACCTGCTTCTATTTCTCGTAACTTATTGTTTAATGCTAGTACAAAGATAACTAACAATATATAGCCTATCAGAAATAAAAATTTTCTCTTAAACCAATTACCGTGACAAATGACTTTCAGAACATCCTTTTAATTGCAACATATGTAAGACATCAAAAAGTTTTATCTCAGATTAATGCTACAAAGAAATGAAAAGATAAATAATTGATATTTCTTGTATTAGATTCACATAAATTTGTTACGTGTTTCAAATTAAAAATATATTTCATTAATGTATTTCGTTAATGAAACAAATTTAAATTAATATAAACTTGCAAATGCACAAGATTCTTCATTTTACCTCAAATGTTATCTTAGATGAAAATAATTAAAATTTATGGACTTCATTGTAAAGTTCAGAAAAATAATAGAATACATTTAAACACTTGTCTTCTTTGTATTTTGGCAACAATTAGTAAAAATCTGATGTGGGCATCACATGTCTTTCCCCGAAGACTCAAATTAATTTTTTTCTTTATTTCTTTAATAATTCATTAGATTGAGTTTAATTGCACAAAATAACACTGAATTTGCATTTTTAATTCAATTTCTGTTTTTATTTGGTAATCGGACATTTTTCCGAAAGCGGAGTAACAAAAATGCAAGAAATCTCTAATATCTTGAGAACAGTTAGTCCTAAAGTAATGGAGTTAATTATATTACTTGCCCTCTTCAAAAATTGTGTATAAAACAAAAATTTAATTGATACATTTGGACATACCTAGTTTTTTTTTTAAATTTTGGTGATTTTTGAGGCCCATTTCGTAAAAAAGGCAGGTTATTCTTTCATTAATCATACCAAAATCTAATCAGTACCGGGGTTACACCCAAGTGACTTAAATACCAAATTTTATTAAATTCGGTACATTAGTTTTTGAGTTAAAGTGGATACATTCATTGCACAGACAGACACACAGACATACAGACACACAGGCATACAGACACATACACAGACACCACGCTAAAAATAGTTTTTCGTATTCCAGAGGTTTTAAAACGTCTAGATCCGTCGAAAACTCGAGTTGCGATTTTCGGTATGATTCTAATACTTTCCTTGTACATTACCATGTATTACAGGGAAAGTAAAACTATCCGATTATATCATGCAATACATGGCTTTATTTACAAAATATCAAATTTCAACAGTATTGGAAATTAATGACACAAATTAGAGATTACTTAAATACATATCCAACTCTAATTCTATAGGAATTTTGCTATTACTTTTTAAAAGAAAGAAACTAAATTACATATAATATTATTGATTTTTGGAGATATTTTGTCCTTTCTAATCAAATACAATTTCTGATGTATTTAAAGCAACTCGCAAAACTCATACAAATTGATGTTTATTTGTTTCTGTAGCTAAATTTATTTATATTCCATTAAGTAGTTTGATCATAGTGAATGTAGCTATTGCGTATATTTATAAATGAATGTCATGCTCTTATGATATTGGAAAACAAATTCGTAAACATTAAAGTCTGCCTCCGCGACTGAAATTCTCTAGACTTAATAGGCATCTGACACTAATTTAATAGAATGATCGTGAAATATTCAAAATTAAAATAAAATCTTCAATATTTTTCAACTAATCTTAAAATACATTCATTATTGTTCAGCAGTCATGATACCAGATCAACAAAGTTCTAAAATCTTAAGAAATGCTAAAATGTTTTAACCCTGTGGGGCATATCCCCCCTTGTTATATTAGACATTTTTATAGATACGACACCATTGAAAACATGTTCTATAATGAGCTATGGTTAAAGAGACGCAGTCTACAGTTCTAGAATATTTGATAAAGTATCTCTCGCTATTTGTCAAATTGTATGTGTACCTATGCTTAAATGGAACCGACTAAGAATACCATCTGCTGTGGTGTGTTATTTACGATTCACTATTATAACCAAAATAAGATTACCTAAAATGCGTCTAGAATATTGGTACAAAACGCTGATCAGAACCTGGATGCTGGGCTATGTCAGATTTCTATCTCTATAACAGCATTTGCCAATCCGCAGCATCCTTAATGCATTACAACGTTTTGTATCAAGGTGAAATTATCTAGATATTTTTTTTGAGACATGAGAATATATCCAATCTTAAAAGCTTATATCTTCACAAAAGAACTTTGTTCAAACACGAATCACTTAGCACAGTCTTTTGCAGTCATCTTATTATGACGTACTACGTGAGACTTGCAGACGTGATTCCAAAAATTTACACGTCTACACGTTTTCCAACCAACATCGTCAGTTAGGAAACGGCCACAAGCTGATTCGTCTAAATTTAAGGTTGTAATCTTCAAAATTAACTTTATCCACTGATTTTGGACACCAGAAAAATTAGAATTTGCTTTCGAAATATATGGCAAATTATTATAGAACACATATTCTTAAACGTGCATATATATCCCTAAATCGCATATATATATATATATATATATATATATATATATATATATATATATATATATATATCCTTATAACGTGTATATATGTATATATAACCTTTTTCAAAGATGACGTAGTATTTTGATATTTATGACATGTTTTTTAGAAATATTATTTTGTTCCAGAGAATAAAGTTTCATATTTCTAAAGATAAGCTTTTATAACCTAAAAAATAAAGTTGGGTTCAATAAATCTTTTATCCAAAGTCTTATTTGTTTCAAAAACGATATTGAGAAGCTGTATTCAGAGCAAAACATCGGAATAAGATATGTTATATCTTTAAAATGACGATCACAAAAGGAAATTATACAGAATATTTATCAATTCTTCGAAGAAATTGTTTTGATATTTATAACATATTTCATTTTATAAAAATGCTAAAAATATTAAAATATATATTGTTAAAGTATCCATCTCTCTCTCATATATATATATATATATATATATATATATATATATATATATATATATATATATATATATATATATATATATATATATATATATATATATATATATATATATATATATATATATATATATATATATATATATATATATATATATATATATATATATATATATATATATATATATATATATATATATATATATATATATATATTTGGGTGGTCCAAAATATACAACTTCTTTAATTTTTCAGTCTCACCCCTTAAAATTGTTCTGTTTCAGAGGAAAAAATAATATTTATAAAATTTTATTTCAATTGAATAATAATAAACCGTGCCGACGGGCATGCTCTTGTAGGGACAGTTTTCGTTTTCCCGTCACTTCAGGTATTTTCCCTTTTTAACACTTTACAATAAAGTTGAAAAGTGTTTATGACTTTGTTCATTCTGTCTGTCTGTCTGTCTGTCTGTCCGTTAGCACGAAGACTGCCGCAAAAATGACTTTATCAAAATGAAATTTTAGTATGTTGTTGAGACGGTCTGTGGGACCTATGGGAATATAAATGAATAATATCACTCAATTAGTTTTGAACTGAACCCGGGTTGAAAAAATGAAATACATTGAACCCTATGGGACCTAATTTTTCAAACTTTTTTTAAGCGGATATAAAATTCACAAATTGCTTCGAAAGTTTTAAGCAATATTCAAATTATCTCATAAAATATATGAAAAAAATTTCAGTAAAATATATTCAGTAGTTTTTTAAATAAAATTTTAAATAATAATTACACATTTTATATGAAGCGATCACGTGATTATAATATGAAAAGATCACGTGACCCACTCCAAAATAAAATATAGCATCCATCTTGTGTCAAAATCGTGATTTTTAAAGTTCTTCTTAATTCATATTTAGTGTTGCATCCGTCCTAAAAACGGTTTATTGTTGCTTAAACTCTGTGCATCTACATACTGAAACAACGCAATTACAATACATTTGAGTTATAGTTTGATACATATGATCATCCAAATTTGATTATTTCTACAACGAAGCCTACTTTTCATTAATGGAAAATGTAAATAGCAATATATGTAGAATCTGTTGTATAAGAATCGCTGCACTTCTTTAATGCAAAATTATTTAACTCATGGAGTCTACAATATAGCTGATATGAAAGAAATATTCATTGATTTTACAGAGAGGAGATTGATTTTTTCGATGAAGTTTTAAGCATAGAGTTTAATTACTTGTGTCTCCATAGTCTTAACTTTTCAAATAAAATAAATTATTATAGTATTGTGATGAACGAAATGAATGGAAAAATTGTAATGAATGAAATGCTCCTTTTATAGAGAGAGTCAGGCGTGTTATATTTCGATTACGTCATTTGAATAAATTTCATTTGTTTTCGATGAAGTTTTCAAATATAATAAATTATTGTAGTATTGTAATAACTTTAAATATATTACCATGGAATGAAATGTATCGCATTTTAGAGATGCTTAAACCATGCAATTTATATTCCAATGCCGTCATTTGAATAACGTTTATTTTTTTCGATGAAGTTTTAAGTTTTCAAATATAATAAATTAATTTAGTGTTGTAATAATTCAAAAAATATTACTGAGGAATGTATCGCATTTCAGAGGTGCTTAAATAAAATTGCATTGAAGTTGGAAAGTGTGTCATAATCAACGCTATATGCATGATTGATCTTTTTTGTTAAACTATCTCACTGTTAGCTTAATGCAACATTCTTGGCATGATGCCAAAGAAACAAGTTGTAAAGCTACTATTGCAACATTTTTATATTAACCTGTGACCATAACAGTGCCATAGACGAAACAAATTCTGGACGGGGAGACGATTTCTCAAAAGTTCTAAATCATAAAAATGAAATTTTTAGTGTTTTTTAAAGTGCTAAGTGAGGAAATATGTGTACATCAAAATCTAAACATAGTACACTCTTTGTAGAAATGGAAATATTTCACAACTCTTTTGGTATTTTAAATTAAAAATAATGAAACCTCTATATTTATACAGTTATGATCATTTGATTTTGATCATGATCACAATCTGCAGACTTCAATATAAATCCATTTTCATATGCAATCGCAGATATGGCCTGACTGTCATTTTCAATTTTACTTCCCCCTCCCTTCAGTTATAAAGGATAAAATATTACTCTGGGTGTGAGATCTTTTCTTTCCTTAATTCTAAGTGGAAATTGTGTCTAGGATGGTGGGTGGTCAAAATATTCAACATTTTTAATTTTTCAGAGGCATCTCTTAAAATCGTTTAGTGGTTAAAAAATTATTTTTGTAAAGTTTTTACTCATATGAATTATAAAAAGTGTTACGGGGGCCGAGTGCCTGGGTTCCGGTCTAAATTGGGTGGCACTTCCCGACCGTCCAAACAGTTACCTTACACCTTTCTGGTAGGTCGGACGGTCTGGGTTTCAACAACAACAACGGGGGCCGAGTGCCGATTATTTTGTTTTCATCATTGGTAAATTTATGTGAAATTGAATAATATCAATACAAGGGTATAATAAAACACGTGTACATTTCATTACTTGAAGGAAATTTCTCTAATTTTAATGAACATTTTTTTCATTCCTCCTGTGATGTCATACAACCTATTGATCTGTGATTGATTACGGACAGGAAGTACGCTGTTTATATATGTATGGGTTCCCATTTGTTCTCGTGAATGTAGTATTTACTTATGCGCTGCATTTAAAGCGCTTATTAACTTGACAGACATTTGTATCCGAAATATCAGCAAGTCGTGCAACATGACAAATGTCAACAAGTTGTGCGACATGCGGCACCCCTTAAAGTAGAAAATATTAGAAAACTAAAATTGTACACATTCTTCCTTCCAAACTATCCATCCGTAACCAAAATTTGAAATCTCATTCTCATCCCAAAGCATGTTTTTTTTCAATTCACCTTTAGAACGTTTTTCTCTTGTGCCCCCCTTAAACGAACATTTTTGATAGACTATATTCATCTTGGGTGTTTTCATCAAATAATTAGCTTATATACCAAATTTCAAGCCTCTATCAAATTTTGAAGGAGCCATTTTGCATTTATTCGGCAAATTGAACATTTTGGTGTGCGGCACCCCCTTCAGTAGAAAAAATTGAAAATCTGAAATTGCATACTTTCTTCCTTTCGAACGATTTACCCGTACACCAAATTTGAAGTTTCTATCTCATCGGAAAGCATGTTTTTCTATCGTTTCAGTTGTCGAACGTTTTGATGTGGAGCACCCTCTCTACAGAAAAATATTTTTCCAAATTTTTTTCCAGATTTCTCCAGATTTGTTCTCTACAAAATGAGATTTTTTCAGAGGATTTTATCGAACGATTGACCTGTGTACCACATTACAAGTCTCAATCTATACGGAAAGTATCTACAAAAGCTTGTCAGGCAGATAGAAAACGGACAGACAATCGGGCAATTGGCAATTTGTATATACTAGCCGAATACCCGTTGAAAATCAACGGTCTCGCAGTAAGCAACCTCTGAATAATATACATTTTTGAATAATTCGCGTTTCACATTTATTCGGCAAATCGAATATTTTTGTGTGCCTAAGAAGAAAATATAGGAAAACTTAAATTGCGCACTTCTTCCTTTTGAACTATCTACCCGTACACAAAATTGAAGGCTCCATCTCATCGTGAATCATGCTATTTTATCATTTCCCCTTCCGAACGTTTTTCTGTGGAGCACACCCATAAATGGGCATTTTTGTAAAACATTCTATTCGTCTTGAGTTTTTTATTAGATGATTGGCCCATATATCAAATATCAAGCCTCTATCACATTTAAAAGGAAGAGTGTCTCATTTATTAGGAAAATCGAACATATTGGTGCGCGGCACCCTCTAAATTAGCAAATATTGGTAATCTGAAATTGCATACTTTCTTCCTCTCAAAGTATCTACCAGTTCACGAAATTCGAAGTCTCTATCTTATCGTGAAACATATTTTTCTATCACTTCACCTTACGTACGTTTTTCTATGTAACACTCTCTTAAATGAACATTTTTGAAAAACTGTATTCATGTTGGTTTTTTCTTTTATCAAATGATGAGCCCATGTACTAAATGTCAAGTCTATCACATTGTAAAGGACGCATTTTTCATCGAAGCATTTTCAAATCGAAAATTTAGTGAGCGGCATCCCCTACAATCGCAAATGTGGTAAAACTGAATTTTGCACACTTTCCACCTTTCCAACTATTTACCCGTACACTAAATTTGAAGTCTCTATCTCATCGCGAAGTATGATTTTTCTATCATTTCACCTTTCGAATGTTTGTGTGTGGAGAGAACTCACCCCCCTTAAATATACAATTTTGAAGAACTCCATTCTTGGGTTTTCTATCAGATGATTCGACCACATACTAAATATCAAGCCTTGCCACGTTTTAAAAGGAGTGTTTCTCCTTTATTCAGGAAATCGAAAGTTTTGGTGTGCGGCAGCCTCTAAAGTAGAAAATATTGGATTACTGAAATTGTACACTGTCTTCCTTTAAAACTATCTACCCGTGCACCAAATTTGAAATGTATATCTTAACCCGAAGCATGTTTTTTCATCAATCCGCCTTTCGAAAGTTTTTCTGTGGAGCACACTCTTAAACGAATATTTTTGATAAAATAGATTCTTCTTGGGTGTTTTCATCAAATGATTAGCCCATATACCAAATTTGAATCCTCTCTCAAAATTAAAAGGAATTTAATTCATTCGACAAATCGAATTTCTCATTCATTCGACAAATCGAACATTTTGGTATGCGGCTCCCCCTAGAATAGCAATTATTGGAAATCTGAAATTGTAGATTTATTTCATTTCGAAAGATTTATCTCACGGCAAAGCACGCTTTTCTGCCATTTCACTTTTCCAGCATTTTGATGTAAGGTAACCTCTTTATAGAACGTTTTAAAAAAATCGATTTTTCCAGGGGGTTTTATCGAACGATCGACCTGTGTAACAAATTGTAAGTCTCTATCTACTTGGGAAGTGCTTAAAAATGCGTGACAGACAGACATGCAGACGGACAGACAGACAGACAAACGAACACACAGACAGCGACTTGGCAATTAGTATATACAGATAGATAAATTGATTATTCCTAGAAATCGCCAAGGGCTGGCTATTCGACTTGAGACTGAGTTTGATAACAACTCAAAGTTGAAGGCTAATTTCCAATTAATGTCTTTTAATGTGTGGTTATTCACAATTCCGTTAACATGCGTCATTAGGTCCGGTATGTTTTTTTATATTATATGTTATAAATATGTTTATATATAAAACAGATATAATAATTAGCACAAGCAATGAAACAATATGGGACAAAACTTATTTAAATAAATGATATCTCTATGTAATTAAAAATTATTAATTCAATATTTATTAATGTAATTATTAATGCAAATTATAATATTTTTTCATTTTAGTTTAGAACACATTACGATTTTATTAAGTAAAATATTTTTATGACTTTCTAATACTTCCTCACATCCTTCTAGGAAACAGGCAATGCTTTCTTTACGGCAGCATTAGAAAACTGTATTCTCACAAGCAGTAGTTTTATTTATTACGAAACTGGCAAAAACTCCAACGTATTTTAATACAAAATACATATTTTAAATTCAAATATTAGAAATCAGAGTATATCCCACATAGAAAACGTTTTAAATTCTAATCTCTTTCCTCTCATGTGAGTCATTTTAACTTATTAATAATGCATGAACCCATTCACTTATTATTTATTCATAAATTCAACTCTGCATAGAAACTTATAAATTTTCGTATACGCTTTCTTATATTCTTATACAAATATTTAAAAGAATAAAAAAGCATTTATTAAAATATTTTAAAGAGTGTATTTTCAAACAACGGTGTTAAAAATAATTCAAATAAAATAATAATCGACAATTTTGTTACAAAGAACTGGATACAATTGTAATATACGGATCATCTCAATTTGTTCGTCGTTTTTTAATATGGAAATTTACAATTGCGTTTAGAATAGTTATACATTATGAAATCAATATTCGTAATATGTTAATACCCTTGGTATTGTTTGCAAAACCACTTCACAGTTTTCGATGTGAAACATCACAGGTCGCTAGGTAGATTTCACTTTGAAATGTATGTGGCGGAATTGAAACTGAAATATGTTACAAAAGGGACATCATATTGTTACGAATATATAAGAAACAGGAAAGATCAATCATGCTTAAAGCATTGATTATGAAACACTTTCCATCTTCAATGCAATTTTATTTAAACAAGTCTAAAATGCAATACATTCCTCGGTAACATTTTGAAACATATCACAATACTGCATTAATTTATTATATTTGAAAACTTAAACCTTCATCGAACAAAATGAACTTCATTCAAATGATGGCATTGAAATATAAATTGCCTGGCTTAAAAATCTCTAAAATATTATACATTCCTCGGTAATAGTTTTCGAATTATCATAATACTACGATAATTTATTATATTTGAAAACTTCATCGAAAACAACTGAAATTAATTCAAATGACGTCATAGAAAAAACAACACGCCTGGATCTCTCTATAAAAACAGGATTTCATTCATAACTTTCTCCCATTCATTTCATTCATCACTATACTATAATAATTTATCTTATTTAAACATTTTGTTTAAGACCATGGAGCTACAAAAAATTAAACTCTATGCTTGAAACTTCATCGAAAAAAATCGTCCTTCTCTTTATGAAATGAATTAATATTTCATTCATATCATCCATGCAGACTCAATGGACTAAATTATTTCGTGTTAAAAAAATACAGGAATTCTAATACAACTCATTCTATATATTTTGCTGTTTACATTTTACATAGATGAAAAATAGGCTTAGTTGTAAAAATAATCAAATTTAGATGAGCATTTAAATTCAAATATATTGTCATTGCGTTGTTTCAGTATGTAGATGCACAGAATTTAAGCAAAAATAAAGTAGTTTTAGGACGGATACAACACTCAATATGAATTAAAAAGAACATAAAAAAAATCACGATTTTGAAACAAGATGGATGCCATATATCATTTTGAAGTGGGTCATGTGATCGTTTCATATCATGATCACATGATCGTTTCATATAAGAGGTGTAATTATTATTTTAATTTTTGTTTAAAAAACTACTGAATATATTTCGCAGAATTTTTTTTATATATTTTATGGAACAATTTTAATATTACCTAAAATTTTCGAAGCAATTTGTGAATTTTAAATCTGCTTAAAAAATGTTTGAAAAATTAGTTCCCATAGGGCTCAATGTATTTCATTTTTTCGACCCGGGTTCAATCCACAACTAATTGGGTGATATATTCATTTATATTCCCATAGGTTCTACGGACCGTCTAAACAACATACTAAAATTTCATTTTGATTAAGTCAATTTTACGGCAGTTATCGTGCTAAAGGACAGACAGACAGACAGACAGACAGACAGACAGAAAGAACAAAGTCATAAACACTTTTCAACTTTGTTGTAAAGTGTTAATAAAAAACATTATTGTATTTTAAAAGACTGGGTATCTTGTCCTTAGCGACAGATTCGTTGATCTTGGTGATTAATTTAGTGAAATATCACCAACTTGGTGATTTTTGGCGAGTTCTGGAATCTCTTCTTCGAATTTTGTTGATCGCTTAAGAGAGCTTTACGAGTTGAGTGTATTTTCCACAACTTTACACTGAGGTTACTGTATATAAGGTCGTCCTCGTACAGCTGAGCCGTTGAAGTGATACGAGCAAAAGTAACTGCCGAACTCAGTACAAAACCCAATATGCACTATTTATTTGGATTCTATATACACCTTAATCGAGTATGTACTTACCAGTTAAGCAGACAGCACGATCAGCTGGCAGAGTGACAGCAACTGTTACAACCAAGCGTTTCATTGCTATTAACGTCATCGTGTGTTGCTCGATTGGGGCGATATTAACCACGTGCAAAATATCACTCATATCTGTATAATCAAGAAAAAACGTTAACAACAAGAAAGATCAATCATGCTTAAATCATGGATTATGAAACACTTTCCAACTTCAATGCAATTTTATTTAAACATGTCTAAAATGCAATACATTCCTCGATAATATTTTAAAACTTATCACAATACTACATTAATTTATTATATTTGAAAATTTAAACCTTCATCGAAAAAATGAACTTCATTCAAATGACGGCATTGAAATATAAATTGCCTGGTTTAAACATCTCTAAAATGTGATATATTCCTCGGTAATAATTTTAGAATTATGATAATACTACGATAATTTATTATATTTGAAAACTTCATCGAAAACAACTGAAATTCCATCAAATAACGTCATAGAAAAAATAACACCTCTAGCTCTCTCTATAAAAGCAGCATTTCATTCATAAATAATTTCCCATTCATGTCATTCATCACAATTCTATAATAATGTATTTTATTTAAAAATTAATACCATGGAGCTACAAGTAATTAAACTCTATGCGTAGAACTTCATCGAAAAAAATCGTCCTTCTCTTTGTAAAATCAATGAATATTTCACTCATATCAGTTTTGCAGACTCCATGAACTAAATGATTTTGTGTTAAAGAAATACAGCAATTCTAAGCAATTCTAATACAACTCATTCTACATATTTTGCTGTTTACATTTTACATAGGTGAAAAATAGGCTTCATTGTAGAAATAATCAAATTTGAATGAGCATTTAAACTCAAATATATTGTAATTGCATTGTTTCAATATGTAGATGCACAGAATTTAAGCAAAAATAAAATGGTTTTTGGACTGATTCAAGACTCAATATGAATTAAAACGAACTTTAAAAATCACTATTTTGAGACCAGATGGATGCCATATATCATTTTGAAGTGCGTCACGTGATCTTTTCATATCATGGTCACGTGATCGCTTCATATAAGACGTGTTATTATTATTTTAATTTTTGTTTAAAAAACTACTGAATATATTTCGCTGAATTTTCTTTTATATATTTTATGGAACCAATTTGAATATTACCTAAAATTCTCGAAGCAATTTGTGAACTTTAAATCCGCCTAAAAAATGTTTGAAGAATTAATATAGAGGGGGCCCATAGGGCTCAATGTATTTCATTTTTTCAACCCGGGTTCAATCCAAAACTAATTGGGTGATATTATTCATTTATATTTCCATAGGTCCTAGAGACCATCTGAACAACATACTAAAGTTTCATTTTGATTAATTCAATTTTACGGCAGTGCTAACGGACAGACAAACACACAGACAGACAGACAGAATGAACAAATTCATAAACGCCTTTCAACTTTGTTGTAAAATGTTTATAAGTTAAAAGTTATAAATATTTTCTTAGATATCTTGTACCATCGACGTCTACAACACGCATGAACATTTTCCCAATCGAAATATGCAAAAAATGTGATGTTTCACATCGATCTACAACGAGTTCAGACGATTACTACAACTACCTGACTACTAAAACTTCAAACATAGCTACACACTATTTATTTTCTTATGATTAGTAGATCGTAAAATGCAGATTTCCTTTTTTACAACAAATGAAAACAGAAGATGCCATGAAAAAACGGCCATTATCCAACGAATGCCATCACTACAAATTTGAAACAAGTAGGATCAATCATGCATAAAACAGTGATTATGAAACGCATTCCACCTGCAATGCAATTTTCATTAAACATCTCTAAAATGAGATACATTCAGCGATAATATTTTTAAAATTATCAGAATACTACAATGATTTATTATATTTTGAATCTTAAAACATCATCGAAAAAAATGAACTTTATTACAATGACGTCATCGAAATATTAATCGTCTGGCTCTCTTTATAAAAGCAGGGAATATTTCATTCCTAACCTTTTATTCAATTCCTTTCATTCAGCGGTGATATTTTTTTAAATTATCACAATACTACAATATTTTATTTTACATAAAACTTAAAACCATGGAGATAAAAATACTTCCAAACTCCATGCTGAAAACTTTATCGAAAAAACCCATGCTATAAAATTGTCTGATTCACTAAGTAAAATCAATTAATGTTTCATTCCTATCAGCTATATTTCTGACTCCAGAGCTAAATAATTTTGCATTAAAAATTCAGCTGTTCTTATACAATTCATCATACAGCTTTATATATTTGCGTTTCGCATACGTTAAAATTAGGCTTCGTTACAGAAATAATCACTGTTTCATGATCATTTAAACTAAAAAATATTGTAATTGCGTTGGCGCAGTATATAGACGAGCAAGTATTACGTAAAAATAAAGCGGTTTTAGGACGGATGGAACACCACATATAAATTGAAAATAACTTAAAATCCCCAATTTTGACACTTGGAAAAAAGATGAATGACATATTTTATTTTGAAGTGGGCCACGTGATCTCTTCATATAAAATGGGTGCAATTATTATTTTAATTTGAATTTTAAAAACTACCAAACATATTATGCTAAAATTTGTTTTATAGATTGAATGCAATAATTTTAATATTTCCTAAAATTTTCGAAACTATTTGTGAATTTTAAATTAGCTTAAAAATATTTGAAAAATTAGGTCCCATAGGGATCAATGTATTTCATTTTTTAAACCCGGGTTCAATCCAAAACTAAAAGGACGATATTATTCACTTACATTCCCATATGTCCCACTAACCTGCTCAACAACATATTAAAATGTCAATTTGTTAAAGTCATTTTTACGACACAGTTATCATACAAACGGACAGACAGACAGACGGAGTGAACAATGTCATAAACACTTTTCAAATATGTTGTAAAGTGTTAAAAATGAGGTTGCCAGCTCCTTATAATATATTGGTATACAATTTAAATGTCTATAAATGGAGAATGAATTTAAATTAAATTGACAAGATGTACATAGAAGTATATTTAGTTAAAAATTACGAGTGGAAAAGTATTTATGATAAATACTTATTAAGAGAAAGATAGCATTTTTTCTCCTAACAGGACAACGGGATTTTAATACCCTACATGATACAGTTGTATGAACAATTTTAGGTATATTTATGAGAAAATATGTCAATACTGTGACATAAATTCAACATTTAAATATGTGATATTTTTCATGATTTAGTTATTTTCAATGACCTGATTAATTGTAGGACATAGTGGTATACAACTTTTTTAATCTACTTAAGAATTTTCTTTACTAAACAAATGTAATTTATTTTCTCCTTCGACATCTTTATCTCTACGAGCAGAAGGGTGAAAGTTTAGCAATTTGTGATAAACGGATATTCTAAAAATAGAACAAGGTCAAGGCACTTTTTAATGGAATTTATGCAAATATATTTCCTAAAGAAAAAGAGGTAAATTCTAAGATAAGAACATTATATCTAAGGCTGAGATATAATTGAAGGGAACAACTAATTTAATATTAATATAAGATATAGGTTTTCTGCGATTTCTTTTGCGGTAGTTTTTACTTTCTATATAATATTTTGTATAAGCAGTGAGTTTTGTAATATGTAGAAATGGAGTTCGTAATTCAAGTCTCAATTTGTATGGATCTACAGTCCTTTAACACGAATTATTATTTTCTTACAATGATATATATATGTCTCTAACTCTGAACACGATATACGAAATTGGACAAATAAGATGACGTTTTGCATGATTCGTTTAAGTGGTACGCATCATTGATTAATTAGTTTTTAGGGAGCTCGGATCCAGGACATGACCTCAATCTGAACACAATATTGAGCAAATGGTATGACATTTCATTCAATAGGTGCGGATAAGAAGTAAATTGGTTTTCAGGGAGCTCAGACCTGGAAGAGGACCTCAAGTTGAACATGATAAAAAAAATCGTACAAATGAGATGACATTTCGGACGATCCATTCTAAAGTTGGGCATCAGAGGTCTAAATGTGTCTAACAATCTCCGGTAGAGGATCTCGAACTGAGCTCAAAATAAGAAACTGAGTAAATGGCATCATGGCTGAACAATTAATCTATAGAACGATTTTTGAATTTCCAATATAGAAAATCCACAAATCTTTTGAATATCCTTCAGATCTCTAGATCACCACTTGTCAAAAAATCTGATGTGAGCAGCACATGACTTCCCTTATATAATGCAATGAATTTACTACTTTTACAATAAAAAAATAGGTTTTTCTTATAGTAGATATTTATATTCTTTCCAAGATATTAAATTTTCATCAATTAGTCGTCATTTTCATTGATTTAGTGTCATTTTTATCCATTTGGCGAGATTTTCGTTAATTCGGAAACATATAAAAAAAGTCGTCAAGCTAGCGACATTACGCCAAATTCGGCGCCAAAATCACGCCAAGCGTTATAGACAGAGAAATAAGTTATTCTTATAGCAGATAAATAACTATTGGCCTTCAAATACAAAATTATTACTCAAAGTATCTTTTCTCATGAATGGAATGAGCTAGAGCCACGAGAATGATGTCACCAAATGTATTACATGATATTGCATATGAAAAGTGAACATGTTTCTCAACAGTTAATATAATTTTTTTCAATTTATGTGTTTTTTTGATAAATGTATTTTAAAAATGTGCAATATCTCGATAACGGTTCATGCTAACGTTCTAAAGTTCATGTTAATCGTTTTCAAAGGAAAAATTACATAAGCAATATCTATTTGCGTAACTTTATTAAAGGTTTTGATTTTTTGATGATGTTTTCAAAGTTTCACTCGAAAATTTAGGGAGGGGGGTTCTGAACATTCGATTACGTTTAAAAACAACGGGTTTCCAGCATTCACGGATTTTTATTTTTGTACCAAATTTCATTCGAATCTCTCTATTTGTTCGTGAGATATCGTCTCCACAGGCTCACTGACACACACACACAGGCATTATCCCAAAAATATTTGATTCGTGATCAGGGATGCTTGAAACGTGCTCTCCCGTCGAAATCTCGAATTCGAATTTTCAACCCCGCCACAATACTTTCCTTATACATAATGTATATAAGGAAAGTAAAAATATTACTGAAAATCACAGAGTTTGAAGAGTTTGACAAACCTCATTTCCCCAAATATCACAATTAATTGGTGTTATGTAGGTGTTATGTTTCGACAAATTGCACTGGTCTACAATAAATGTATCACCAGTGTTACAAGCAGACATAAAACAATCTCCTATTACTATGGCTACCTTAGTGCGAAAATGAAAACAAAAATTAGAAAGATCAGAAATTTTGAGTAATTTCACCAAAGAGTTTAGAAAATTTTCTTAGATATTAACAGAATCTACCTAATTTAGGCCTGAATTCTTGGATGTAAGATCCAGCTTTTTATGCATAATTTGTGACACACTTTAGATTGAAACACTAACAGAGAATTATAATCAGTGCTCCCTCTGCAGTGAATGTGCTCATAAATAATTTACATATTGCAAAATAACAAGTCTTTATATAAGTGGTAACTGTGCTCAGATCAGGCAGTAAGGTCGATTGCCAAAGTGTACTACTACTCAAATGTACAACTGTTGCCCAAAATTCCATCATCAAAACCTCTATTTTTTAAATACAGAAGTTTCTTTTAAAGATGTGAAAATAAATATTTGTTTATCAATACTTAAGTCATATTTGAATATATAATATATATAGTATACAGTATATAAATTATAAGATATCTATGGAATGGGTACTAAAAGTGTAAATTAGCCGGTCCAGTTATTTCCAGAAAGGAGTCCTCATTTAGTCTGTAAAACAAATTGTTGTCTAACTGCTGCATATTTATAGTACAAAGCATAGCACATTTCGCCACACGCAATATAACATATGTTTACAAAACATCTGTTGCATTATGAGATCACTCCAGCGGAAGCCTGTTAATTGCTCCTGCAATGAGCAATTCCCAAGTTCACTTAATTGCATTTATAACATGTTTACTGTATTCAGCCATATGCTTCTATTGAACAATGCATCACTTTGAATATAAATTTAATAAATTCAAGTTGTAATAAAAGTATAGCAGGCGCAAAAAATTACTTTATATGTAAATATACATCATAGGATATTGTTCAGATAACTTTTTAACAGTGTGATGATATTTACTTGGTACAAATTTATAAAAAATGAGCTCAATCTTCTGAAAAAAATCCTTCTGATAATCAAAACTGCCCTGACTGCATCACTTAAATAATATAATATATCAACTGGCTTTGGGAGACCAGTTTACAGGATAAAAAAGTCAGAGCAACCAAATTCGTCAACGTTTGAAATTCGTGTAAATGACCTTGGAACATTACTGCCCTAGTGACGAACGCTCATAAAGCAGAATCAAATGCATTAAGCTGGATAAATCTTTAGCTCAACGCTATGATACTAGCTTAACACGCGTTGGTGCCCGGGATCAAACACCGGCACTGCCAAGTTGGTGATTTCATATTCAAGCTACAGACACAGACTGCAACTGCTATGACTGAATTACTCGATGATGAAATATATCAACTAGCTTTCTAGGCAGAAGCATCCTTCTTCAGATTTAGAAGGACGAGGTAACCTAATCCGTCAAAGTTGAGAAAACGCATACTGCAATATCCAAAAGCTTACCTAGCGACTACTTCAATCACAGAGTCGCGAGCTTGTGTGACACCACAGTTTTCCTTTGGATGTGAAAAGTCACCTTCCTTCATTGATTTAGACCTAGTCCGGATGTGTTCCCCGAATTCTCCTTGGGGGTAACTGATTCTTGTCCGTTTAATAAACTAAAAAATTGTTACTAATTGTTATTCATTTCAATATTATTTTTCCAGATGTTAACACATCCAGACCTTGAAAACGTGTAATACTTTTTGTTGACAAACACATCGTCTTCTCTGATTGTAGTAGTTGGCGTCGATTGTGTAGATTCTGATCTTCTGTAGATTGTGTTCTTCTCTGATGTGTAGTGGCGTCGCGAGGGAGGATTTGGATGTCATAACCCTTATAGGAACAAAACAAAACCCATTGAAGTACATATAAATGATATTTGGAATATGGGAAGCGTGATATTTTGTTACCCTACTCCCTGCAATTTGTATCTGGCGATGCTACTGAGTAGTTGCCATCTCGTTTCATGTTAATAAGCTATTTTTATGTGCTTTTTGGATTCCGAAGCGGATGATACTGCTTATCAATTAAATGCTGTATTTACTGCATATTTATTTATAGACTTCTTTATTTCGCTGTATGAACGCTGCGAAGTAACCTCCAACTAATCACTATCCTCCACCTATATGAATCCATGTTTAGAAATCGCGTTAATAAATTTTCTTTTACACTGACTTTATGTTATTTTTCCAATATGTGTATTTCCAAGATTTGTATGAATTCTTCAAATGTATGGTCAAAGAAAAACAACATTTGAACTCTAGAATTTTAAGAATGATTTTAGTCATTGTTATATGCGTTGGCAGGAGTATTCTTCGATTATGAAAATACGAGGAACTGTAATGGAGCCATCCACTTTGAATAATTTCACGTGTCAAAGTTAGATATATTTGAACTAATTAGTATACTTAACAATGCACTTCCATCTAATATTGCTATTTACCCCTCAGTAAAATCTCATATGTCTTCACAATTCTTTCAGTAAAACTGAGTGCATACTCTATTGTAATAGTTTAGTTTATTTCAAAGTTTTTCTTCGCTTCCTTTTCAGGCATAATGAGAAAGAATGGTGTATAAACTTTTAAATGAAGGAGTTAATATGTATGCAAATGACTGCATTAAATTAAAAATATATCCTAAGAAAATGCTTGTAATACTTATTTTAAAATTTTTAAAATGTTACGCATATTCTTATTCATGCTTCTTTCTCTTAATATTATTTTAATTTTCCTTACAAAACAGTTTATTTTAATTTCACGTCTTTTATGTCGTGAAATTTAATATCCAAAGAGAAGAAATATTTATGAGTTCATATACTAGATAGAGAGAAATCAATAAGTTTTTCGTTCCAAAATTTGCATTTAATTAAAGTTTCAATTCGCTTATTCGTGTAATTGAGATCACACAGTTAAGTGTGATAAAAGCTTTGCCGACAGATGTGAATGGATTTTGGAAGTTATTAAGCACATAATTTCATTTATGTAAAAGCTATTCATCAAGCTATGCATGTAAGATGAAATATTATGTGTTAAACTGTAAAGTATAAGAGATCTATGATAGATAAGATAATAAGAGAGCATCTGCAAATTTTATTGAACATGAAATATATGGAATGCCCTAGTTCAATAACATTAAAAAGGTTAAATGATATTCGTCAAAAAGGATTTGAAATATAATACCAATCAAACAGTAAACAATGATATTAGAGAATTAAATGTTATCTTAATTTTGTACTAAAAGTTGATATAAGTAATAAAACATGGGAATTAAATTAACAGTTTATAAGAATGGTACATACAATCTAAGCACGTACGTCAAAGGAAAGGTAAAATCTGAAGACTCAAAATATTAAAATGATAAAGATTTATTGAAGAAAAGATGTAAATTTGAATAGATAGAATTGGATAGAACCCCTATAGATGCTAATTTTCAATGATCTGTACATCCAGCTTTTCTCATTCCATTGAAGTGCTTAAATTGTATGCATCATTCTTATAAATTGTTAATTAATTCTCATGTTTTATTACTCATATCATATTTTAGTATAAAATTAAACACAATTTTAATTCTCTGGTATCATTGTTATCTTTTTGTCAGATATTATATTTCAACCTCTTTGATGGATATTATTTAATCTCGTTGATGTATTGAACTAGGTTATGCCATATATTTCATGTTCTATATATTAGATTCCTAATCTATACAATTTTATTAATGACACATTGTGAAATTCTACAGCATATGCGCAAGTTTACATACGTTGGAATTTAAATTGCATCTACCATTTAGTAGTTACTAATTGATATTAATATATATATATATATATATATATATATATTTCCTTTTTTAACACTTTACAACAAAGTTGAAAAGTGTTTATGACTTTGTTCATTCTGTCTATCTGTCCGTTAGCACGATAAGTGCCGTAAAAATGACTTAATCAAAATGAAATTTTAGTATGTTGTTCAGACGGTCTGTAGGACCTATGGGAATATAAATGAATAATATCACCCAATTAGTTTTGGATTGAACCCGGGTTGAAAAGATGAAATACATTGAGCCCTATGGGATCTAATTTTTCAAACATTTTTTAAGCGGATTTAAAATGCACAAATTGCTTCGAAATTTTTAGGTAATATTGAAATTGTTCCACAAAATATATAAAAAAAATTCAGCGAAATATATTCAGTAGTTTTTGAAATAAAAATTAAAAAAATAATATCACCTCTTATAGGAAACGATCACGTGACCATGATATAAAAGTATCACGTGATCCACTTAAATAAAATAAATTATTATAGTATTGTGATGGATGACATGAATGCGAAATTATTTATGAATGAAATGCTGCTTTTTTAGAGAGAGCCAGGCGTGTTATTTTTTCTATGACGTCATTTGAATTAATTTCAGTTGTTTTCGATGAAGTTTTTAAATATAATAAATTATCGTGGTATTATGATAATTCTAAAATTATTATCGAGTAATATATCACATTTTAGAGATGTTTAAACCAGGCAATTTATATTTCAATGCCGTCATTTGAATGAAGTTAATTTTTTTCGATGAAGGTTTAAGTTTTCAAATATAATAAATCAATGTAGTATTGTGAGAAGTTTTAAAATATTGCCGAGGAATGTATTGCATTTTAGACATCTATATAAATAAAAATGAAAATCTGTCTGTCTGTCTGTCTGTCTGTCTGTCTGTCTGTCTGTTTGTCACACCATCACGGGAGAACGGCTGAACCGAATTTGATGAAATTTTGTGGGTAGCCCAGAAATAGCCCCACTTAAAATTATATCCGTGTTTTGAGTTTCTACGACCAGTGGTTCTCGAGATATTAGTAAAAAACGAAATTTTCGTTTGTCTCATCATCACGGAAAAACGGCTGAACCGAATTTAATGAAATTTGGTGAATAGCCTTGAAATATCTCCCCATAAATTTTGTCCAAGTTTCGAGTTTCTAAGACCTGGGGTTGTCGAGATATTTATGAAAAACGGAACTTTTTCCTAGGAGTTCTACTCCCTAACTCCGTGGTTTATCCAAACGAAAAGCTTGAAAATCGTTTGAAAGTGAATTAAAATTTAATCTCTGAGTTTGATGGGAGATTTTTTGCATTAATTAGTCACTTTCTGAAAACATGAATTGTTTGAAACATGATTTAAAGGGGAAATCTATCTCCATGGTTCATGGTTTATTTAAAACAAGCTTTTACGGAACAATGAGAAGTATAGAGAAATCAAAATCGTTATTTAATTTCGCAGTTTATGTTATAAGACATGACATATTTAACATGTTATAAGATTCTATCTTATATCATGTTACTCAGAAACGCAATTAAATTAAATCTGTCTGCTAATTTTAATAATTATTTTTTCGAATTGAATAATAAATAAATGGATATAAAAATATATTTTAGAAAAGAACGATTTGATTTTTCTTATAGCATTTTTGACTGGATAATATCAATTACGGTCTTCAGGTTTAAAAATTATTATTATTTATATTTTCGGGGATTATTGATTCAAGGATTATTGATATTTTCAAGTTATTATGCAATTATTTTATTATGACAAAAATTGTTTAAACTCATATATTGTATGTTGTACGAATCTTCTACAAATACACGAGTATATCTTTTAATCTACGAGAATATAAGTAGTACAGGTATATTGACATATGTTTTGATATATATTGGCATATATTGGAATCAATTACGACCTTCTGGTATAAAGCGTACGGATATTATTGATGCTTTCAATTTATTACGTCATCTCTTTTATTTTGGCAAATATTTTTGAGACGCATATTGTAATACGGGTAATCTTCTACTAACACATTGGCATATTTTCTGATCTGCGACAATATAATTAGTATATTCATTCAATTCCTATTTTTTCTTCTGTAAATTTGATTCCAAAAGGGGGCAGGATGTTTTATTCTTCAGATCTGATCGTGAAGATAATTTTGCATAGTGAGAACATATATTCTTAAACTTCTCTTTAGGAGCAATAAATTTAATATTTTAACAGAATTTGCACGTGATTGCGAACTTTAAGTTTCTTTAAATTATACACTCCGTACGAATAACGGGTGTGCTGTTAGTGGTTAATAAATTTTAACATTTTAGGAGGATATATCATGTTGCTCGGCATCGCAATTAAATTAAATGTGTTTGTTAATGTTTTGATTATTTTTTTTCGATTTAAATAATAAATAAATGGATAAATGGATATAAAAGTATATCTTATGAATGGACGGTTTGATTTTTCTTTTAATTATATTAATTGCTGACAGCGTACATCAATTTCATTTATTTTGGCAAAGAGTTTTCAAGCTTATATCGTATTTTGCTACTAAACTCATATATTGTGTTTAGCCAATAAATTCATATACCCGATTGTTGAAACAGGAAAAGAGTAGAGCGGGTATATCTTCTAATACTATTGTAGTGTTTTCATTTAGTATATTGAAACGGGATAAGAATGTTTCATTCAGATCTGCAAATTCAAAGCTACGAATTTGGAGGGATATCGCTAATTTGACAACTTTTCTTAAACTTTGCCAAATTGACGGAAATGTCGCCAAATTGATATAAACGACACACAAACAGCTGCCATAAACCTTCGGGTTGGTCGTGTGGCTTGGGTCTTCTACATATCAATGAAATTTTTTTTTGTTTTGTTAGAAGAGAGTACTGAAATGATGTTTGGTTAGCATTTATCTGTCAGACCAACCATCCAACTTAGTAATACATTTAGCGAATTTTTAAAACGTCACCAAATTGATAAAATTTTTTTCAAATCTATAAAAATATCTTGAAATTAATAAAATTGCGCTCCATAAATGATATTAATTGTTTTTTGTTAGGGGATAGTATTGTGATGATATTTCGTCAATTTGTCGCAAAGTGGAACTGTCAGTTCTACAGTCCCACTTGGCGATAAATTTGGCGATTTTTTAAAATGTCGCTAATTTGACGAAACTGTCGCCAAATGTTCCATAGAAATATAACTATTTAGACGATATTTTTTCTACCAATTTATTTGAAGCAAATGATATCATGTCGCTTAGCAACGGATTTAAATCCAATGTGTTTATGCGGCAGACGATTTTTATTAAATCCTTTCCGATTTGAATAATGAAGATATGTATATAAAATAAATTTCATTGCCATTTCATTTTGGACTGGATAATATCAATTATACTCTTCAGGTTTAAACATTATTATTATTGATATTTTCCGGAATTATTGATTCAGGGATATTGATCTTTTTAAGTTATTACGCCATTGTTTTATTGCGGCAAAAATTGCTGACACACGCATATTGTACGTTGTACGAGTAATCTTCTAGGAATGCACGGGTAAATCTTCTAACCTAGGAGAATATAAGTAGTACAGGTATATTGGCATATATTTTGACATATATTGGCATATATATTGGAATCAAGTACAGTCTTCTGGTATGAAGATTAAGGGGATTAATTATATATTCAATTTATTACGTCGTCTGTTGTATTTTACCAAAAAACATTTGTGACTCATATTGCAAAACGGGTAATCTTCTACTAATAATCGGACATTATAAGTAGTACGTGTATATATTCCCATATAATTTTAGCACATTAATTTTGACATATATTGGAATAAATGACTGTCTTCAGATTTTAAGATTACGGGTTTATTGGTATTTTCAATTTATACATGTAATCTACTAATACAGGTTATATTTTCTAATATTCGCGTATATAATTAGTACGGGTCCCATACAATTTTAACGCTTTTATTTTGCATATATTGATTCAATTCCATATTTTTTTTATATTTGCTTACATAAGGGGTCCAAGATGTTTTATTCTTCAGATATGTCCATGAAGATAATTTTATATAGCGAGAACAGAGATTCTTAAACTTCTTTTTAGGAGCATTATATTAAATATTTTAACAGAATATTTTGATTAAATATGTCATTTAGTATACTATAAGAATTTGGGCATGATTATGAATTTCAAGTTTCTTTATATTATATACTCCGTACGAAGAACGGGTATGCTGCTAGTGTTTAAATAAAATTGCATTGCTGTTGGAAAGTGTTTCATAATCAATGCTTTAAGCATGATTGATCTTTCTTGTTTCTTTTTTCCTTTTGAACTTTGGAGTTTTCATCTGGGCTCTCGCGAAATGTCTGAGAAATAATGAACAACTAATATTATTTATCGCCAAATTTCATCGAAATATATTAAAATTTAAATGTTGCTACTATGGTTTTGTGTTTAAGGGAAAAATTAAAATTAATCTGCATACTTTATAGGCATACTTTATATATATATATATATATATATATATATATATATATATATACATATAAAAATAAGTATATCACGAAAGGAACTCTTATTTAAGTAAAGGAGAGAATAGAAACCTTACAGAGGAAGTGGCGCTTAGCAGCTCTGCATCCAGTGTGGCATATAAGGATATAAACAAGAAGAAAAAATAAGCGAGAACAGGAGTGACCATTTGATTTTCATAGAATGGCAGGGGTGGATTGCGACACCCCTTTCCCGCTTAAAGCAGCTTTTACGACCCGGGCAACGCTCATGGCACCAATGTAACTCAATGGTCAATCTCCCACATGTGCAAAGGCAGAAGCACCCGAACGGACACAAAAACAAAGATGGAACCAAGCAAGGAAGAGATACACACTCTAGAGAGACAGAGAGAGAGAGAGAAAGAGAGAGAGAAAGAGAGAGAGAAAGAGAGAGAGAGAAAGAGAGAGAGAGAAAGAGAGAGAGAGAGAGAGAGAGAGAGAAAGAGAGAGAGAGAGATTGGAGACAAATTGGATTTAGAAAAAAAGGTGTTGTAGAATTACTTTTAAAAAAATATCACGCAACTTTCTTTTAAAGAAACGGCAATGGTAAAGAGAGCGTTTCCAAAGACCAGAATAGTTGTCATAACGGAACGAATAGGTGCAGAGTGTAACTACATCGCAATCCTTTAATCATTCTCTCAGTGCGAGCATGTGTGAATTTATTAGTGAAAAAAAGTTGAAACAAACTGTGATTCAGATTTAATGATACCCATTTAAATGAGTATCTGTCAGAGTAACAATGGTTATGTCTAGAGATATTTCAGTATCACAGAAGATCACTAATATTTGACTTGCCAGACCTTAGTTGAAAAAAATTAAGCCGGACAAATCTTCCTCTTCGAAAGAGAGGTTCCAGTGCCAACACCATCGCTATTGCCATCCTGGAAGTGTTTGAAAAAGGTAGGATTCTCACACGGCTCTTGAAGTACATTATTGAGAAAGACACGAACATTTTTGATAAATCGGCAAATTTAAAGAACAAACAAAACAAAGCGAAAAGATCGACTGTTTTGTAGGCCAAAGAGAAAATAGCTTTCTGGAGACCATTGATCACATTCTTGGCGTTGCTCACGCGAATGCTCTGGGTATAATCAAAATTGAAGTGGATACGATATTTTTCTTAATAATTAAAAGACAGTTTTATATTATTTAAAGAATGTTGCTATGGATTGTGGTTTCTCCCCCAGCATTGTTAATTGCGCAATTCGAAAATTTTCTGAACCTTCATACAAACTAACTTCTGAAAAAGAATTCAATAACACTATCAATTTATCTTCTCCCAAAAGTCAGTCAATCTGTTGTCAGTCAAAATCCTTACAAAATCCAAATTCAATATTACGTTTAAACCTTCTATGAAACTCTGGTTTTCTAATCTTAAAGATCCTGTGAGACCAGACAAGTAACGCTACGGTTCACCATTTAGTTCGGAGAAGTTTAAGACCCATAAATCCATGACATCACCAGTTTTAAAAATCACGATGGCGACATTGGGTGTAACTAATGTTTCCGGACAAGACTACAAGCTACAGAGGATCCAATCAGGATGCACCCAAAGATCATGCAAAGACTAGTCCAATGAACGTCGGAGAACTCTTGTTCGCAGGAGGCATGGAAGAGTTACCACTGATAACGTGAGACCATACAAAAAAAGAACGAAATTACAGATAAGAGATAATGACAAGTTGTTTGAGTAACGTAGTCGCTAGAAAAATCGGCAGCAGCATATTAAAATGCTGGTTATATAATCAAATTGTTGCTAACATATCTACTTACGAATTGTGCCTTATCGATGCCAGGTGGCTCGACGCAGTGCAACTGTACATAAGGTATGTGCCAACCAGTTATTTACAAATGGTCGAGTGTCATTCTTTGTAATTTTTCAAAGAGAGTTTAGATCTCAAATTCAAACCTCCTGGCTCACGTTTAGATCAACGTGTATATTGAAATAATTAATTAGTGAGGTATCTTGTAACTACTTGTCGCTTAATACGGGTGGCTTGATGAGCGTATTTAGGAAAACTGTATCGACGACCTTTATGTCTTTCATACGGATAACCGTATATTTGTGTGCCTGTTTTTCAGCAGCACTTCTTTGTGAGCCTGCAGTATCTTTCATTATCTCAGTGAAATATTTCAGATTTTGTTTTATATATGCTTTATATATTTTTCTATTTTCTAACTTTAAACTCATTTTGCGAATATCACTGTCTTCATTTTTATTCTGAATATTATCTCCTGGCAATTGTAGGTCCCGAAAAAAAATGCTGGTTTATATAGTTTTGCTTTTTGTAATGTTCACATAAAGCTTGATCCACTTTGAGAATTTGGTCCCAATCGAAGGTCTTGTTTGCAATGCAAACCATGGATTCCTTCATTAAATGACGCCTCAATTCCAATCTCCCTAACGTGGTTGGCTTTGCCTCACTGTTATAGCCTCTTTTTATATTCAGGTTGTCAGTAAATTCAATGTATTCATTACTTTTAAATTGACTTCCATTGTCACTTTGGATAGTCCTAAAGAGTCCGTACAAGTTGCAATATTGAACTATAGTTTCCACTATAGTTTGTGCTGAGATGTTTTTGACTGGATATGAGTGGTGAAAATGTTTATCAATGGCAAGATGCCTGTGCGCATCGCCCTAATGTCGGCCAATCATAGCCAAACAAGCGCCGAAAGCCCAGACCATCCGACTAATCCTAAGACATAGAGCAATTTAGTGGATGGCCGGAGCCAAACAAGCGTGTCAGACCTCAGGCAAAAAGAGGTAGCAACCAAGAGATGGTATTACACAACTTGTACGAGAATAATGAGTTAGCAGGTATGAAACATGTATGAAGTAGTTAGTAAAGTCAGAAGTAAGAGTGATATTTTCTACGATAGCACGGAGGCAATACAGACGAGAAGTCATGACGACTTCTACGGAATCCAGAGACTAATGCGAAACGACAATGTCCTGATTACAGGTTCATGCAGTACGAGTAAGGAGCCCAACACGTAGAGTTAAGGCCAGTACGATACGCAGATGCAAGAACTGTAGCCTATGGTCAAAGCCGAGAAGTGAATGTATGTGCCCATTAATAATTGTTGAAGGTATTAAATACATTTTAGGCATTTTAAGCCATGGTCTCACACTTGCTCTCTCTTTCGCAAATAAAATATGCAAATTGTGTTATGAATTTAATATCTAATCAAATGTTGTTAATAAATGCTTTTATTTGTAAAGTTAACAATGGTGCAATTGAGTGGTATTATGTTAATAAATATTCTTTTACAGAACGCGCTAAAGATAAAATTGGAGGGTTATCAGAGGTACACAACGCAATGTATAATAATGCTCTACGATCTACGATAATTTCAACCATGTCCTAAGATTAATTAAATATGTTTCTTAAATGTAACTTTCAAGTCTGTCATTTTCCTGCGCCACAGTTAAATAAATGTAATTTAAATGTTTACTGTGTGATTAATGATCGATTTATTGGTTTTTCTTGCTACATTAAGAGAACTAGCAATTGGGTAAATCTGGGGGTTATTAACAACACAATAATTAATTATATTATTTGCGATATGTACTGTACATTCCCAAAATTTACACGACATTTTTGTGCTTGATCATATTCTCTTAAGGAAAGATTTATGCCACACATCATTTAGAAAGTTCTAATAGTTGAGCTATTTAGAGTATTTCGTGCCAGTGTGGTCTGTCCTACATTAGTTAAACTATAAGTGCTTTAAAATTTGTTATTAAAGAACATGAAATCTGTGTGTCAAAAACAGTAATTTAATAAATCTTCAATTGCTCAACATTGCTACGTATTTGACCACCGTTTTGAGTTTTCGTCAGCATGGACCATACAGAAAATCACGTTGAGCTATGAACTTTTTTGAAGCCTTACATATCTAGAAAAATTCCAGTAATTTAGCTAATGACATGTCCAGTACTCTTTTTGTCCACCGTCTGGTGGAGTGTATTGTAAAATCCCCTCATCTCTTCGTTATTTTGATTTGGGACTCGCGTGTCGTTTTAACCTATTTTTGTTTTGTCGGGTCTCATTTATTCTTGTTTGGACTTGACTCGTCTTAACGGGATATTCCTTATGTCTCTTGGCGCACACAAATTTATTGTATTGTTTCTTGTTTCCAATTGGTTGGACTATTCTTTATGTTGCTTTATGATTGGCTCCCTATTATTCATGTCTTAAATCCTTTTATATCTTCCTTCGTACCCATTCCATTTTTGGACTTAGCGTTTGTTGGTTCTCTTGCACTGACGGAGGGGCTTTAACGCATCTTCGAAGAAATTGTATGCTGCATTACCAAATCATTTGTGATTATGAACGTTGCCGAAGTTTTCCTTCTAACACAGAGTTTTTATAATAACACCAACGGAAAAATCTGAACATTCTCTTTCAAAATACTTTGAAAAGAGTCAATACCATGAATAGAAAATTTGAATGGATTTTCAATGAAATATATAATTTTCGTTCGTTCTGAAGCATTCCGATTTTCATATTACGAGATACAAAAATTGACGTGCCATTCATCGGTCATTTTTTTCAACAACACCTAAATATATCACATACTACTCCATAAAAAATAATTTCATAAACCTATCCGTTGTTAAATTATAAATTTTTTATGCAAACGACGTCTTAATTTTTTGTAGTTTAAACTGATTTGTGGACCATACGACTTTTGCATAACACACATTTTATTGACACTAGAGTACGTTTTTGAGGTTATCTAACTTAGGAAAGTTAATCGGGCATAGGACCTGTAAAAGTGCCATAAACAAAGTAAATTTCCGTATTTCATTTTTTATTTTGTACCTCTTCTGTTATACATCAATAATACCTAAAAATTTTATGGCTAATAAATGAATACCTGTAGAATATGAGATAATTTTTACTTTCCTTATATACATAATGTATAAGGAAAGTATTGTGACGGGGCCGAAAATTCGAATACGAGTTTTCGACGGGAGAGCACGTTTCAAGCATCCCTGATCTCGAATCAAACATTTTTGAAGTGATGTCTGTGTTTGTGTGTGTGTGTGTGTGTGTGTGTGTGAAAGTATGTGTGTGTGTGTGTGTGTGTGTGTGTGTGTGTGTGTGTGTGTGTGTGTCAGTGAGCCTGTGGAGACGATAACTGACGAACGAATGGACCGATTCCAACGAAATTTGGTACAAAAATCACAATCCGTAAACACTGGAAGCCTATTGTTTTTATACGCAATCGAATGTTCAAAACCCTCCTAAATTTTCGAACGAAACTTTGAAAAAATCGTCAAAAAATCAAAACCGCTAATAAAGTTATGCAAATAGACATTTCTTATGTAATTTTTCATTAGGAAACGATTGCCATAAATTTTAGAACGCTAACATGAACCGTTCTCCAGATATTGCACATTTTTTAAAAAAATTATCAAAATGTTATATTAAATAAAAAATAAAAATATTTCCTATTGAGAAACATGTTCACTTTTCATATATAATACCATGCGATAAATTGGGTGACATCATTCTCGTGGATCTAGCGCGTGCCATTCTTGAAACAAGATACTTTGAGTAATACTTTTGTATTTGAACGCCAATAGTCATTTATCTGCTGTAAGAAAAACTTATTTCTCCGTTCATAACGCTTGGCGAGATTTTGGCGACGAATTTGGCGGAATGTCGCCAACTTGGCGACATTTTTAAATATTGCCAAATTAACAAAAATCTCGCCAAATGGATAAAAATGACGTTAAATCGATGAAAATGACGACTCATTGAAGAAAATTCAACATCTTGGAAATAATATAAATATCTACTATAAAAATAACCTATTTTTTTACTGTAAAAGTAGTAAATTCATTACATTATATAAGGAAAGTTATGTGCTGCCCACATCAGATTTTTTCAATAAGGTATATCTTATAATAATATTTTTAAAAAGTGTATAATTTGCATGTATTTCTTAAAGTTTCATTTTTATATAGGTTGTTTGCGCATGATTGCAACAAAACTATTGCTTCCAGAAGCAAAAGTCTGATGTGGTCAGCACACGACTTTTCCAGCAGACTTACATTCATATTTACTTTATTTAATAATTCATTAGATTGAGTTTAATTGAACCAAATAACGCTAAATTTTCATTTTTAATTCAATTTTAGTTTTTATTTGGTAATTGGACATTTTTCTGATAGCGGTGTAACAAAAATGCAAGAAATCTCAAATATCTTGAGAACGGTTAGTCCTAAAGTATAATGGATTTTGTTATATTCTTTTCTTCGTCAAAAATTGCGTATAAAACAAGAATTTAATTGATACATTTCAACATACGTAGTCTTCTCTTTTTTTCAGGATTTAGCGATTTTTGCTGGCCATTTAGTTAAAAAAGGCAGATTGTTGTTTTGAGAATCGTACCAAAATCTAATCAGTACCAGAGTGCCCCACAAGTAACTTATCTAACAAATATTATGGAATTAGGTCAGTTATTTTTTTAGCTAAGGAGGATACATGAGATTTTTGAGGGCCATTTCGTAATAAAAGGCGGATTCTTCTTTTCCGAATCGTACTAAATTCTAATCAGCACCAGAGTATCCAACAAGTAACTTATCTACCAAATTTTGTGAAATTTGGCAAATTAGTATTTTAGCTAGAGCGAATAAATGAAATTTTTACTGGCTATTTCGCAAAAAGAGGCGAGTTCTGTTTTTACGAATCGTACTAAAAAATAATCAGCACCAGGGTCACATCCAAGTGACTTACTTACCAAATTTTATGAATTTCGGTCCATTAGTTTTTGAGTTAGAGTGGATATAGACATTGCACAGACACACAGACAGACAGACACATAGACAGTCAGACATACACACAGACACACAGAGAGAAACACACAGACGTCACTCTAAAATAGTTTTTTCGCATTCTAGAGCTCTTGAAACGCGTAGATTCGTCGAAAACTCGAGTTGCGACTTGCGGCATGATTCCAATACTTTTCCTATACATTACCATGAATTGCAGGGAAAGTAAAAATATGATGTGGGCAGCACATGACTTTGTCTGCAGACTTATATTCACGTTATCTTTATTTTAATTAACTTTCATTCATTTTTAATTCAATTTTCGTTCTCATTTGATAACTGGACTTATTTTCAAAGGTGGCGTAGATAAAATACAAAAAATGTAAAATATCTCGGGAACGGCTAGACCTAGTGTAATAGGTTTGGTCTTATTTTTTTTTCTTCTACGTATTAAACAAGCATTTAAGGGATATATTTGAGCATACGTAGATTTTTATTTTATATCTTGTCGAATTTTGCGGGCCATTTTGCAAAAAAAGTCATGTTATTTTTTCCGAATCATACCAAAATCTAATCAGCACCAGATTGTCCCACAGGTGACTTATCTACCGAATTTTGTGAAATTCGGTCCATTAATTTTTCAGCTAGAGAGGATATATGCGATTTCCGACATGATTTCAATACTTTCCCTATACATCACCATGTATTGCAAGAAAAGTGGAAATATTGCTGACTATAGTGCAATAGTATCTGTTTAAAAAGTCTTAGATGAATCAGAATATTTGCATAATTAAAGTTTAAGGGAAATAAATTATTTAAAATTAAAAATGTAATTAAATTTTAAATTTAATTTTAAAAAATTTAAATTATGCGAATGTTTTGATTTTGATCTAAGACTTCTGAATGGATACTTTTGCATCATAGTTAGCAATATCTTATCTTTCCCTGCAATACATGGTAATGTATAGGGAAAGTATTGGAATCATACTGAAAATCACAACCCCAGTTTTCGACGGATCTACACGTTTCGAGACCTCTAGAATACGAAAAAACTATTTTTAGCATGACGTATGTGTAAGTGTCTGTGTGTGTGTCTGCCTATGCAATGTATATATCCACTTTAACTAAAAAAACTAATGGACCGAATTTCATGAAATTTAATAAACATTTAATAAAAATTTTTAAAAAAAAATTTAAGTCACATTGGTGACACCCTGGTGCTGATTAGTTTTGGGTAGGATTCGTCAAAACAGAACCCGCCTTTTTTGCGAAATGGCCCGTAAAAATTTCATATATCCATTCTTGCTGAAATACTAATTGAGCAAATTTCACAAAATTTTGTTGATAAGTTACTTGTAGAATACTCTGCTGATTAGTTTTTGGTATGATTCGGAAAAGAAAACCTGCCTTTTTTTAAGAAATGGACCGCAAAATTTGGATGAATTCACCTTAGCTAAAATACTGATTAACAAAATTCATAAAATTTTGTAGATAAGTTTCTTGTGGGATACTCTAGTGTTGATTAGACTTTAGTACGATTCGGAAAAGAAGAACCCGCCTCCTTCACAAAATGGCCCGCAAAAAATTTCATGTATCCACCCTAACTAAAATACGAATTGACCAATTTCACAAAATGTGGTAGATGAGTTAGTTACTAGTGGGATACTCTGGCGCTGTTTAGCTTTTGGTATAAATCGGAAAAGAACAACTTTCATTTTTTTTTACGAAATGGCCCGCAAAAATTGACAAAATCTAAAAAAAAAAAAAGAAACTACGTATGCTAAAAATGTATCAATTAAATTCTTGTTGTATACCCAATTTTTGACGAAAAAAAAAAGAGTATAACACACTCCATTATGCCTCTCTCGGCCACACAATCTGCTACCATAAGCCCTCGGACTGCTCATGTGGTCTGGGTTTTCTACACTCCATTATGCCCCGGCCGTCCAAATAGTTGCTCAAATCCTGCGGATGATTCGGAGTGTCTGGGTGCTAAACACTCCATTATGCTTTAAAGCTAACCGTTCTCAAGATATTTGAGATTTCTTGCATTTTTGTTACGCCGATTTCGGAAAAATGTCCAATTACCAAATAAAAACAAACATTGAATTAAAAATGAAAATTTAGTGTTATATGGTGCAATTAAATTTAAGCTATTAAATTAACTATATATATATATATATATATATATATATATATATTGCTAAGCATGCGTAATGCATCCGTTGGGACCTTACCTTCTTACCTGACACTCATCAGCCCCAGAGTTAACTGACAGACCCAGAGATAACTGACATTTACCAGCCCCTCTTTTAATTCGGACGGCGCACACGATTGCCTACGTGTCTCGTGCTCGCAAAATTCCGGGACTCAGCTTTCTATTGACTGATACTCAATAATCGCAGCTGGCTGCAAGCATGATGTCCCAGTTTGGGCATTATCTCATTATTAGCTAACATTATTACGCACCAACACCCTATATCTTCTCGAACAATGTCAGCTAGTCCAGATACCAAATTCTTATGCTCGGCAACTCCGATTGGCAACACATGGACAGTTCTAGAGATTCAGACGACAATAGAATGAGTTAAGAGTCAGGAAGTAGTTAGTAAAGTCCAAAGCAAGAGGTCAGAATGACATGGCGATTCCCGAGTATTTCCATCAGACCGCACAGTAGAGAGATGCAGTAGAGAAGTGTTACTCAAGTGTTGCAGAGTGTTCCGTAGAGATTCCAAAGAAATGGCGAGATCAATTGCAGTGCATTTAGCAGTACGAGTTGGAGCCAAACACGTACAGTTACACCAGTACGATATGCTGATGCAAGAATTGTGGCATATGGCCAAAGCCGAAAGTGAAGGTATGCGCCCATTAATAATTGCTGGAAGTCTGAAATATCTTTTAGGCATTTTTAAGCCATGGTCTCAAGTAGTATATATATGAACGTATGAGCGCACATATACTTTTCACACTAAAAACATGATATTATAGCTTATGATATTATAGCATGATATTATATATGTGCGCTCATACGTTCATATATATACTACTGTCACACATTATCTATCTCCGCCGCAATTAATATGAATGATTATTGTAACTAATTTAATTAATAAGAGAATATTAATAATAAATGATTTTGTGTTAAGATAAAAATGTGCAGTTAATTATAGTCTTATTTTAATTAATATTCTATTACAGGACTCACGCTACATATAAAGAAGCGGTGGGTTATAATAGCGGCAAACAACGCAATGTGTAATAATATTCTACAATGCACGATGTCACGGCCATGTTTAGATAATTCAATTTAAGATTATGCTCTGTATAATTCTCATATGACAGTTAAAGTGGTATTAGTAAATAATCATGCCAACTAAGAATAAATAAACTTCCATGTTTTATTACTTCCCTTATATACATCATGTATAAGGAAAGTATTGTGACGGGGACGAAAATTCGAATTCGAGTTATCTACGGGAGAGCACGTTTCAAGCATCTCTGATCACGAATCAAGCAATTTTGAGGTGACGTCTGTGTGTGTGTGTCTGTGTCAGTGAATCTGTGGAGACGATATCTCACGAATGAATGCTGCGATTCGAATGAAATTTGTTCAAAAAATCTCAATCCGTGAATACTGGAATCCTATTGTTTTTAAACGTAATCCAGTGTTCAGAAATCCCTACATTTGAAAATATCATCAATTGAAAATTTTGAAAATATCATCAAAAAATCAAAACCTGTAATGAATTTACGCACATAGACATTTCATATGTATTTTTTTCTTAGAAAACGATTGACGTAAACTGTAGAACGCTATCATGAGTCGTTCACGAGATATTGCACATTTTCCAAATGAATTTATCAAAACATCCCATAAATTAAAAAAAAAATAGTAACTATTCTGAAACATGCTCACTATCCGTATGTAATATCATGCGATTAATTTGGTGACATCATTCTCGTGGATCTAACTCGAGAAAAGATACTTTGAGTAATAGTAACTTATCATTCCGTCGATAACGCATAGCGAGATTTCGGCGAGGAATTTAGCGTAATGTCGCCAACTTGGCGGCAGTTTTAAATGTTGCCAAATTATCGAAATTCTCGCCAAATGGATAAAAATGGTGCCAAATCAATGAAAATAACGACTAATTGAAAAAAATTCAATATCTTGGAAAGAATATAAGTATCTACTATAAGGATAACATTTTTTTAACTGTGAAAGTAGTAAATTCCTTGCATTATATAAGGAAAGTCATGTGCTGCCAACATCAGATCTTTTTTTCTTCAAATATGCGGTATTATTAAGTAATCAATACAGTAATCAAATGTAAAGAAATTAATAATAGTTTGAAGGTATGCCTTATTAATTGCTTTTGTGCAACATATATATATATATATATATATATATATATATATATATATATATATATATATATATATATATATATATATATATATATATATATATATATATATATATATATATATATATATATATATATATATATATATATATATATATATATATATATATATATATATATATATATATATATATATATATATATATATATATATATACATATACATATACTAGGGGGCTCTGTTTCCTGTTCGCTCAGCTCGCACAAGGCTTGCCCTCCTGCTCGCTTCATAGTTTCTACTTTCCAAAAATGTCTTTTCCTGCCTTATTCCGCGGAAGGGAAAAGCAAGGATTTTTCTTAACCCAGGGAATCCAAAAACTTAATTCCTTGGTCATGCTAAACTAAAGTTTAAATCGATAAACGATGTGTTTCATCGTATTACCATGTTATTTGTCTATAAATGTAACAAATTTCATATTTTTGTATGCTACAGTTTTTACTGTACAAGACCAAGAATTTACTAGACGTGCCGATACGAAAAAAATGTTTAATTCAGAAGTGCATAAAAAGCAAAATATATCAAAAACTACATCGAAATTAAACAAGAAAGATCAATCATGCATAAAGCAATGATTATGAAACAATTTCCAACTTGAATGAAATTTTATTTAGGCATCTCTAAAATGCAATACATTACTCGGTAATATATTTAAAATTATTACAATACATTAATATATTAATTTATTATATTTGAAAACTTAAACTTCATCGAAGAAAATGAACTTCATTCGTATGACGGCATTGAAATATAGATTGCCTGATTTAAACATATCTAGAATGCGATACATTCCTCGTAATATTTTTTAAATTATCATAATACTAGAAGGATTTATTATATTTGAAAAATTCATCGAAAGCAAATTAAATTTATTCAAATGAAGTCATCGAAATGTAACACGCCTGGCTGTCTCTATAAAAGCAGCATTTCATTCATTTACTTTTTTCCATTCATTTCATTCATCACAATACTATAATAATTTATTTTATTTTTATATAATTAAAATTTATTTAAGACCATGGAATTACAAGTAATTAAACTCTATGCTTAAAACTTCATAAAAAAAAATCGTCTGCTTCTCTGTCGAAAGTCCAGATCGTCCGACTCATCCGAGGACATACAGCAGCAAAACGGGCGGCCGGATCTGCTTCTTCATTTATATCAGCTGTTTTGCAGACTCCATGAGCTAAATAATTTTGCGTTTAAGAAATGCAGCAATTGTTATACAACTCATTCTACATCTTTTGGTATTTACATTCTCCATAACTGAAAATTAGGCTTTGATGTAAAAATAATCAAAGTCGGATGAGTACTTAAACTCACATATATTATAATTGCGTTGTTTCAGTATGTAGAATAACAGAATTTAAGTACATATAAAGTGGGTTTATTGACGGATACAACATCAATATGAATTAACAAGAAAGATCAATCATGCTTAAAGCATTGATTATGAAACACTTTCCAACTTCAATGCAATTTTATTTAAACATGTCTAAAATGCAATACATTCCTCAGTAATAATTTAAAACTTCTCACAATACTAGATTGATTTATTATATATGAAAACTTAAACATTCATCGAAAAAAATGAATTTCATTCAAATGACGGCATTGAAATATAAATTGCCTGGTTTAAGCATCTCTAAAATGTGATATATTACTCGGTAATAAATTTAGAATTATCATAATACCTCGATAATTTATTATATTTAAAAACTTCATCGAAAACAACTGAAATCCATTCAAATGACGTCATAGAAAAAATAACACGCTTGGCTCTCTCTAAAAAAACAGCATTTCATTCATAAATAATTTCCCATTCATGTCATTCATCACAATACTATAATATTTTTTTTTTATTTAAAAATTAAGACCATGGAGCTACAAGTAATTTATCTCTATGCTTAAAACTCCATCGCAAAAAATCGTGCTTCTCTCGGTAAAGTCAATGAATATTTCTTTCATATCAGCTCTGCAGAAGACTCCATGAGCTAAATTCTTTTGCGTTAAAAAAATACAGCAATTCCTATAAAACTCATCCTATATATTTTGCTGTTTACATTTTACATAAGTGAAAAATAGGCTTCGTTATAGAAATAATCAAGTCTGGATGAGTATTTAAACTCATATATATTGTAATTGCGTTGTTTTAGTATGTAGATGCACAGAATTTAAACCAAAATAAAGTGGTTTTAAGACGGATACAACACTCAATATGAAATAAAAGGAACTTTAAAAATCACGATTTTGAGACAAGATGGATGCCATATATCATTTTGAAGTGGATCACGTGATACTTTCATATCATGGTCACGTGATCGTTTCATATAAGAGGTGTTATTATTATTATAATTTTTATTTAAAAAACTACTGAATATATTTCGCTGAATTTTTTTTATATATTTTATGGAACAATTTGAATATTACCTAAACATTTCGAAGCAATTTGTGAATTTTAAATCCGCTTAAAAAATGTTTTCAAAATTAGGTCCCATATAGCTCAATGTATTTCATTTTTTCAACCCGGGTTCAATCCAGAACTAATTGGGTGATATTATTCATTGATATTCCCATAGGTCCTACACACGGTCTGAACAACATACTAAAATTTCATTTTGATTAAGTCATTTTTACGGCAGTTATCGTGCTAACGGACAGACAGACAGACAGACAGACTGAATGAATGAACAAAGTTTTAAACACTTTTCAACTTTTTTGTAAAGTGTTAAAAAGAACTTTCAAAATCACGATTTTGACACAAGACGGATGCCATATTTTATTTTGATGTGGGTCACGTGATCTCTTCATATAATGATCACGGGATATCTTCATTTAAAAGGTGTAATTATTAATTTAATTTTTTAAAAACTACTGAATATATTTTGCTGATTTTTTTTATATATTTTATGGAGTAATTTGATTATTTCCTAAAATTTTTGAAGCACTTTGTGAATTTTAAATCCGCTTAAAAAATGTTTGAAAAATAAGGTCCCATGGGGTTCAATGTATTTCATTTTTCAACCCGGGTTCAATCCAAAACTAATTGGGTGATATTATTCATTTATATTCCCATAGATCCCACAGACCGTCTGAACAACATATTACAATTTCCTTTTGATAAAGTAATTTTTACGGCAGTTATCGTGCTAACGGACAGACAGGCACACAGACAGACAGACAGAATGAACAAAGTCATAAACACTTTTTAACTATGTTGTAAAGTGTTAAAAACTGATATATATTCCGCTCCGTCCCACAATAACTGTAAAATCTCAATTTTTATTCTCGTCTCAATGCGTCTGGATTTTTTCATACCAACTAAATTTTCACATTTCTCCCATTTTATTGTCGCTCCCCTTCTTTTTTAACACTTTGTAACATAGTTGAAAAGTTTTTATGGCTTTGTTCATTCTCTCTGTCTGTCTGTCTGTCTGTCCGTTAGCACGCTAACTGCCGCAAAAGTGACTTTATCAAAATGAAATTTTAGTATGTTTTTAGACGGTCTGTGGGACCTATGGGAATACAAATAAATAATATCACCCAAGTAGTTTTTAATTCAACCCGGGTTGAAGATATGAAATACATTGAATTCTATGGGACCTAATTTTTCAAACATTTTATAAGCGATTTTAAGATACACAAATTGCTTCGAAATTTTTAGGAAATGTTCAAATTATACTATAAAATGTAAAAAAAAAATCAGTAAAATATATTAGGTAATTTTTTAAATAAAAATTATTTAATATATGGAGAAAAACAAATTCAATTAAATTCTGACTATTGATATATCCTCCAGAAAGAAAAAAGAGATATATTATATAATAAATATCTTTCCAAAAGCTTAATTACTTTATATATATATAAGGTAGGTTTCACATTTCAAAATAAATGTGATAAATAACAATTTTTCAAATTTTTAAATAAAATAAATTATTATAGTATTGTGATGAATGAAGCGATTATAAAAATATTCATGAATGAAATACTCTTTTTATATAGAGGCGATTTATATTTCGATGACGTCATTTGAATAAAGTTCATTTGTTTTCGATGAAATTTTCAAATATAATAAATTATTCTAGTATTATGATAATTTTAAAAATATTAGCGATGAATGTATCGCATTTTAGAGATGTTTAAACCAGGCAATTTATATTTCAATGCCGCTATTTGAATGAAGTTCCTTTTTTTTTCGCTGAAGTTTTAAGTTTTCAAATATAATTAATTAATGTAGTATTGTGATGATTTTAAAAATAGAACCGAGGAATGTATCGCATTTTAGAGATGTTTAAATAAAATTGCATTGAATTTGGAAAGTGTTTCATAATCAATGTTTATGCATGATTGATCTTTCTTGTTTTGTAATCAACATGATTGTTTAATACTTCCGTGTTTAGGCTGAATTTACGTATGACTGAAAATTGTTTCTGAACTTTTGCATATTTCTTTTAAAACACAAAGGGATAGAAAAATTTTTTAGCACCACTTATCCGTAGTGATTGCAAAAATGACAGAGAAAATGTTAATTTTTTTTCAGTCTCGATACATCGGATTTTGTTACATCCCGCAAAAATATATTTATATTTCATTTTCCATCCCCCACGGTATAGTCTCTTTTAGTAATTAACCTGAAGCAGCCGTGTTATTTTTCCTGTTTGGGTTGGATGATGTATATCTAAATTATATTTCGGATTCCTTTATTCATTACTTGTTTTTCAAAAATCAGAAAAAACAAAACATTTCTACATTTTGTACACTCCCTCCCTCCCTTAGAAAAATAAAAGAAAAATATTTTTTAACTTTGTCTGGGTGTTCGAGTAGTTGATATCGAAATTAATCAATATTTTTATTATTTCATTTAATTTTAAACTTTCCTGATATCGTCTCACTCCCTTCCTTGTCTTATCGACCTGAAGCATATTTGCTATTTATCTTGAATTTTGGTTGGGATGATACATTTCTGACAATTGTTGTAGATATTTTTCGTTCATTACTTTTCTAAAATTAAGAAAAAACGAAAATTTTATATTTTTAATACCTCCCTCTCACCAGTGCTTTAAAAATATTGGTATTTTTTCCTATGTTAGGGTACATCTTATGCTTTATGTGATGACGGAAGTTCACTTATTGCAGCCTATAAAGCATTTATGACTTCAAACAACAAGTACCAGAAGGCGTAAAAAGTACCAGAGGTATTCACTTCAAATACATTCACAAAGTATTCACTTCAAATACATTCATGTGATGCTATAAAAAATTTCCCACACACAACGGAAAGTCAAGTGGTCCTTAGGACCTGGAGCAGTTAGTTACTCCCAGTATATCTCCTTCCAGTGGCATTTCCTCGCTCAAACTCAGTAGCCAATTGGCCCAAGGGGAGGAGAAGGAGGGTTGAGCCAGCAGATCATGTCAAGTTTTCGTATAAGAAATCATAAGAAAATTGGGAATGGTTTGATAAAAAGTTGTCTAACCGTGTGGTTGTTAGTGAGTATAAAGTTGATGAGGAGCGCATAGAAAAATCTTAAAATAAAAGTCGATATTGACACAAGAAGAAGGCAAACTCCAAAGATGCCTCTGATCAAGGCGATTCCCGAACAGGAGCCTACAGTACGTATATCATCCACGACAGGTCCACTGCAGATCATTTTGCTACAGATCATTTGCTACAGATCATTTTGCTGTTATGAAGAATTCACGTTTGTAAAGATCCAGTTTAGTGGGAATTACCACTTTCGTCATCACACTCGCTTCCAAGTTAAATTGAAAATAAATACAAATTGTAAAATTATTAATTGGAGATGTTAGTGAAAAGTATATGTTTGTTGAAATAAATAATGTCTTTAATAAGTAGTCTATAATTAATGTTTATCTTTTAGAAATTATTTTTTTTTTATAGGTTGACTCTGGACTGCAGAATAGATGGATTATATGTTGGACGCATTATAATGTACTCACCATTATGATTACGAGACCAAATTAAGTTAACTAAAATAAACTTAATATTAAAATAATAACTCTCACCAATTAATTAATAATATTTAATTCAACACAACCAAGTTCAAAAGTTTATTTGGCGAACGTAATGATTGAATTGAAATATTAAATTGACAATATCAAATTTATATTTACGAATTTAAAATTGTAAATGTAATCTGAATAATGATTTTAATAATGTCAAATAAAAATTTTAATAAATCTATAATTTTGTGAATTAGTCTCATTATTTTAGAGTGTTGCATTTTACTGTTTACATTTTAAGAACGATGTTTATTCACAAGTTGATACCGGATGCTGCAAACAGGTGGGTTATTTGTCGGGTGCATGAATTTGTACACACCCATTCAAATGGTTTCTCTAAGTCTTCGGACGAGACGGATGGTCTGGGTTTTCGACACTATTATGATTCCCCCACTGAGTTGCGGGGTGGTCAAACATCAAACGCACGAAAGCCGCTTTTAGGGGTGGGAGGAGTCGTGACTTTTTTGACGTCACAACGGGACAAGCAGAGAGGAAGATATGAGGATTCTATGGAAATTGTAGGCTTTATTTTGTTAAATAATTCTGTTCTTTTTTAGTATTGCTTTAGTCTAAGAGCTTTGATTGAATATACAGCAATAATATATATTATTATCTTTGAAAAATAAATTGAGCTGCAATTATTTTCAAGTAATTAATTAGTTTTTATAACAGTTATAATATTGATGGAGCAATGATGAATTATGCGGTACTACTGTTATAGCTATACGAAGAAAAACAAAGTAATGGATGTAAGCTTGAATAAGTTTTTAAAGCTTCAAAGTTACAAAATGAATGGCTAATTAAAAGTTGAAAGGAAAAATTACTTTTAATCGTAATACAATATGCTCAAGGCATTTTCCATTCCATGATTAATTCAGCTTTCAAAAATGAAATTCTGGTAGGAAAAAAAAAGGTGATGTAGTCATCACTTTCCCTATATACATAGTACAATGCATTGGGAAATATTGTGACGGGGTTGAAAATTCGAATTCGAATTTTCGACGAAAAAGCAAGTTTCAATTATTCCTGAATTGAACTCGAATCGAAAGTTTTTGAGGTGATGTTTGCATGTGTGTGTCCGTGAGTCTGTGCGATATCTCCCGAACGAACGGAGCGTTTCGAATGAAATTTGGTGCAAATATTAAAATTAGCGAATACTGGAACCCTATTGATTTTAAACGCAATTGTATGTTTAGAACACCCACAAATTTTCGAATGAAATTTTGAAATAATCATTTAAAAATTAGAACTTTTAATAATGTTATACAAATGATCATTTCCTATATAATTTTTCATTAGAAAACGAATGACATAAACTTTAAAACTCTAGCAGGAGTCGTTCTCAAGATATCGCACATGTTTCAAATAAATTTATCAAAAAAATCCAATAAAATTAAAAAGTATAAATTATTGTGAAATTGTTCAATTTACATATGTAATAATATGCGATAAATTTGTTAACATCATTCTCGGGAATCTAGTTCGTTCCATTCGCGAGAGAAAATACTTTGAGTAATAGTTTTGCATTTTGACGTATAACAATTCAACAGCAGTCATTTATATGTAAGAAATGCTGTTCACTTCGTCTGTTTTTGACACATGGTGAGAATTTTGGCGATCTTGGTCCCAATTTGGCGAAATATCGCCATTGTCGTAAAAATTGCAGAAATGAAGCCAAATTAATCGATTAATTCTTAAAATATTAAAATATATAAAGTCCATTGCTTATTGCTGATGCCATCAATATTAATAATTGCCAATTTAGAGTTGTGTGAAATGTAAGTGAATTGGATATTGCGAAATAGCTGTGATCCGGAAAAATGTCAAATGTACTATCCTATATTAAAAAAACAGTGCCGTGGATCTTATACATCATTTTTTCACTGTAAAAAAGTTAAATTAATTTCATTATATAGGGCTAGTTGTGTGCTGCCACATCATACTTTTTGATTTAAATAGTTACTGGGATCTTCAGTCTCAAAGAATTCCACTATTGGTTCTGCAGAATTTTAAAGCGCCCACAAATCAATGATATACGGGAATAATACAAATTTATCGGATACAAATTTATTGCAGTTCGCTTTAGAATCTACATGAACAGTAGCAATATCTAAATATTTTCCCAGCGAAACAATTTTCATTTTAGTATACGCTCGTATAACACATAACTCTTTTAAAAAGTCTTTAAAAGTTACAGTAATAATAGTTGAATATATTTTATTTTACAAAACAAAACATAAATACCAAAAAAGGACTAATGAATTAATTGCAGATATAAATTAAAATTATACATGTTAAAAATGTAGTAACGTCACCTTTTAAAAACTAGCATTCTAAAAAAGAAAGCCAATCATAAATGCAAAAAAAAATCTGATGTGGGCAGCACATGACTTTCCTTATATAATGCAATGAATTTACTACTTTTACAGTAAAACAAATATGTTATTCTTATAGGAGATACTTGTATTCTTTCCAAGATATTGAATTTTCGTCAATCAGTCATCATTTTCATTGATTTAACATCGTTTTTATCCATTTGGCGAGATTTTAGTTAATTTGGCAAGATTTAAAAAAAGTCGCTAAGTTGGCGACATTCCGCCAAATTCGTCTCCAAAATCTCACCAAGCGTTATGGACGGAGAAATATGTTATTCTTATAACAGATAAATAACTGTTGGCGTTCAAATACAAAAGTATTACTCAATTATCTTTTCTCAGGAATAGAACGATCTAGATCCACGAGAATGATGTCACCCAATTTATCGCATGATATTACATATGAAAAGTGAACATGTTTCTCAAGAGTTAACACTTTTTTTTTTTTTTTTTTTTTTTTTTTTTGGGGGGGGGGGGGGGGAGTGATAAATTTATTTGAAAAATGTGCAATATCTCGAGAGCGGTTCATGCTAAGGTTCTAAAGTTTATGTCAATCGTTTTCTAAGGAAAAATCACATAATAAATGTCTATTTGCGTAACTTTATTTAATATTTCGATTTTTTGATGATTTTTTCAAAATATCACTCGAAAATTTAGAAGGATCTGAACATTCGATTGTGTTTAAAAACAATATGCTTCCAGTATTCATGGATTGTAAATTTATACCAAATTTCATTCGAATAGCCTCATTTGTTCGTGAGATATCGTCTCCACAGACTCACTGAAACACACACGCACAGACATCACCTCAAAAATGTTCGATTCGTGATCAGGGATGCTTGAAACGTGTTCTCCCGTCGAAAACTCGAATTCGAATTTTCGACACCATCACAATACTTTCCTTATACATTATACTATGTATATAAGGAAAGTAATAAAACTTTTATTGTAATGCAATATATGATGGGATTCATTTTACTAATTAATCACAAATTTTCTTGCTATTAAATCGAATGTCAAAAAATTTTGTTCTCAAATTAGGTGTAATTTATGAAATTACTCAAGTTTCACCAGTGATTCGTATGACAGATTTGTTACAAAATTAATATTAGACAAGAGTTAAAATTAGCCGTATAACAAAAGTTATAATGAGTCGATAGCCGTATAGAGTGCTTTTCATTAAGCTAGTGGGATGATATTATTATGTTCTAATAGGATGTGAACCCTGTAAATTCAAAAAGTGACAGCAGAAATTTATATATTAAATACATTATTTTAGTATTAAACCCTGTACTTCATTGAAAATAAGAAATACACGGTAATACCGTTATGCTCTATTTTACAATTATTGTTCAATCAATTCCAATTACGGAGAAGGGATTTCTATTTAAGTTTTTTTTAATTAATTATTAATTATTTTTGTTCTATTATTTTCATATAGAGAAATCGCGTTTATTGTATCTTAAACATGCAAGTTTGTGATAATTTATTAAAACATAGGCTAAAATTATTCATAAATCTGCTATAATATAAAATCATTTTCTAAATTTCAATAATAATTGAAATTTGCAATCATTTGAAAAGCGTACTAGAGCTCAAAAACGCATAGAAACTATTGAAGAAATTCCCTTCAGTCCCGATATGACGTCACGGAGCGGGAACCAATGGCACTCTCCTGCGCTGTTTGACCTACCTTCTTTCTAAATACCTTGGTTGCGGTCCACTGGGTTCCCCACTTTTATTCCCCCACTGGATTCCAGTCTAAATTGGGTGGCACTTCCGGGCCGTCCAAACCTTACACCTTTCTGGCAGGTTGGACGGTATGGGTCTCAACAACAACACTATTCTGAGCTTCCCGGCCGCACACCTTGCTGCTCTATGTCCTAGGATGAGCCGGACGGTCTGGGCTTTCGACACTATTATGATCTCGAAGCCAAATTAATTATTTAATTTAATCTAACTTGATATTTCAAAAACGTTTTATTCTCGTATCCACAACTCGTAAGTTTGTGACTAACAATTTGTCTTATAATCTCGAATTTTTCATATTCCATTTTCACAATCTATCCCTTTTTAACACTTTACAACAAAGTTGAAAAGTGTTTATGACTTTGTTCATTCTGTCTGTCTGTCTGTCTGTCCATTAGCACGATAACTGCCGTAAACATGACTTAATCAAAATGAAATTTTAGTATGTTGTTCAGACGGTCTGTAGAAACTATAGGAATATAAATGAATAACATCACCCAATTAGTTTTGGATTGAACCCGGATCGAAAAAATGAAATACATTGAGCCCTATGGGACCTAATTTTTCAAACATTTTTTAAGCGGATTTAAAATTCACAAATTGCTTCGAAAATTTTAGGTAATATTCAAATTGTTCCATAAAATATATAAAAAAAATTCAGCGAAATATATTCAGTAGTTTTTTAAATAAAAATTAAAATAATAATTACGCCTCTTATATGAAACGATCACGTGACCATGATATGAAACGATCACATGACCGACTTCAAAAAGATATATGGCATCCATCTTGTTTCAAAATCGTGATTTTTTTAAGTTCTTTTTAATTCATATTGAGTGTAGTATCCGTCCTAAAACCACTTTATTTTTGCGTAAATTCCGTGCATCTACATACTGAAACAACGCAATGATAATATATTTGAGTTTAAATGCTCATCTAAATTTGATTATTTCTACAACTAAGCCTATTTTTCGCCTATGTAAAATGTAAACAGCAAAATATATAGAATGAGTTGTATTAGAATTCCTGTATTTTTTTAACACAAAATAATTTAGTGCATGGGGTCTGCATGGCTGATATGAATGAAATATTAATTGATTTCATAAAGAGAAGGACGATTTTTTTCGATGAAGTTTCAAGCATAGAGTTTAATTTTTTGTAGCTCCATAGTCTTAAACAAAATGTTTTAATAAAATAAATTATTATAGTATTGTGATGAATAAAATGAATGGGAGAAAGTTATGAATGAAATCCTGTTTTTATAGAGAGATCCAGGCGTGTTATTTTTTCTATGACGTCATTTGAATTAATTTCAGTTGTTTTCGATGAAGTTTTCAAATATAATAAATTATCGTAGTATTATCATAATTCTAAAATTATTACCGAGAAATGTATCACATTTTAGAGATGTTTAAACCAGGCAATTCATATTTCAATGCCGTCATTTGAATGAAGTTCATTTTTTTCGATGAAGGTTTAAGTTTTCAAATATAAGAAATGAATGCAGTATTGTGATAAGTTTCAAAATATTACCGAGGAATGTATTGCATTTTAGACTTGTTTAAATAAAATTGCATTGAAGTTGGAAAGTGTTTCGTAATCAATGCTTAAAGCATGATTGATCTTTCTTGTTCAATTTACAATGCTTTCTGATTTTTTAGTGTTTGGAATTAAACTAATTAGCAAAAAATCTAATCGTTATAGTTTTGTGAATGCCAGAATTTTTTTAATTAAAATTTTGATCTAAGAAATTTAGCATGCAATTTTTTTAATTTTTCCATCTGTTGAATTATTTGAACAAGCATAAAAAACGAAGTATAGTCTATTTATTTTCATTTTATTTTATTTTTGATTATTATTTGAAATATTTAGATATTAATAACTTTCCGATGAAAGGGACAATATGCAGTGTTAAAAAAAAGGAAACGCAGCTGGAACGCTCATCAAATTTATGCTATTCGTAAATTTACTAAAATTAAAATATTTTAAATAATTCTATTAATAGAATACTAATAAATATTTTTTATTGAAAAACAAGCTTTTGAAAGAGTTTAATTTCGCTCAATTTTGAATTCATTGCACATTCTGCATAATTTTATCTGTACTATACAGGTAAAGCTAAGCTTATAGTTATTGTGTTGATAATTTTTAATGAAAATTTTATTTCTAATCGAGGTATCTATCAAAAATATATCCATATAAAAAAGCATGCAGTTTGTATTATAATATTTTAAAAGTGGGTGCTGCTGTATAAAATTTTAACGATAACACGCATTACAACAAAACACATTTTATTTTAATAATTAACACTTAAGCAAATCATAGTGACAGTGAATGCTAATTTGTAATATGTATAAGATTTTATTATTAATTTTCATCATTAACATACCTGAAACGCCCTGGAAGTGTGGTAATGAAAAACGCATTTTATAGAGACAAAATTTTTTACTTCAATCAGTTATGTTTAAATTAATATAGGATATGATGAAGTGAAGAAGGATCTCTAGTATTAAAAGTAGTGTGAGTAAAAATATGGAACGCTTCAGCCACGTGCTAAATATTATTTTTCGTTCGTTAAATAATCCTTCCAATATCCGTATATGAGTTACCGAGGCTAGTATAACACTTACTTTGAGTGTGACATATTTATAGTCTAAATTTTATTCTTTAGAATTTTAAGTGGTAGATAAATTACTATTTTTTATTGTCTTATTAAAAATACTTCGCCAATTTGTAGATTAAAAAAAAAAAGGGAAACATTAGGCTTAAGAATCTCCATTCCACTTTCTCATACATTCATATTTCTTATTATTTAGGTCTACTTGTATCACAATTAACATCTGATAACAAGAACCGTATCTTTCTAAGTGCCAACTTTCGTTTCCAAGTTATTTTTTTCAATATTTTCGAAAAATTATATATATTTTTACTTTCCCTGCAATACATGGTAATGTATAGGGAAAGTATTGGAATCATGCCGAAAATCGCAATATATATATATATATATATAAATATATATATATATATATATATATATATATATATATATATATATATATATATATATATAATATATATATATATATATATAAATATATATATATATATATATATATATATATATATATATATATATATATATATATATATATATATATATTATATATATATATATATATATATATATATATATATATATATAATATATATATATATATATATAAATATATATATATATATATATATATATATATATATATATATATATATATATATATATATATATATATATATATATATATATATATATAACATTATAACTAAATAATCGGCGTGGTCCGGGTCCTAAATAAATGTCTGATACGTAAATAATACATACAAAGATAATATCATATTCAATTTCCAAATCGCTTGTTTTGAAATACATTCTCACGATACAAATAAATACTCCAAATCACAAAATGAGTATCACAATTGCCTATATCTTTTTCAAACTATAACCGTAATTTCTAGACTGTCAATAGCCAATTTTGATCGCTTATGTAAACGCAACAGGAACCAAATGGCTCCCACCCTATTAAGATGTATGATCACTGGCCATTACGTTTCTTACCTCCGCAAAACAGAAACAAAATAAATGCTTCAAAAACTTTCTACGTAAGTTTTTCCCGAGCTGCAAGAACCCATCCATTACACGCAACCCGCTTTGTAGCCAGCTTCATGGCAGGACTGAGCTTGCTTATTTCCATAAAAGTTCTCAAATGTGTGGTATATAACATGTTTATTGCTTTGAATCAATTACCAACGTAGATATAGTTTATTCCTAGCTGACAGTCGAATTCTGCGCATGGATCTATAGTGGGAGTGGATTCAGAAGTTGAGAAACATTCAATTAGTGAACTATGATTTCCTAAGTGGAAACATAATGCTATGTCAGCGTCACAAACGTGGCGTAAAACAAATAAAATATCCATCATGCTAATTTCCTTGAAAAAAGAGAAATCAAGAATATTTATTTCCTGCGAATTTTTAATTTAAGAACATTTATTATGATGATACCTATATTTTTTCTTTTGCCAGTTAAGTTGAAAAAACATTTACATGCGCAACCAAAGGCGAAGTTAATCAACTAACAATTTAATTTATTCTCATAGAACTCGCTTAATGGAGTATTTTTAAAACGAGGGTTGAAATTTTATATCAAATAGTATGCATGGATCGTTTTTTATCCACTCACCTATATGGAATATAGCTCTGCTGTTCTTGACTGTTTTCCATTATGTGTTACTGAAAAGGCTTTTAGTGACTATTTTTATCGTACTTCTGTGTATTGGGCTGCTCGTCGACTTATCACCGAGAGGTCGGAGACGGGCATAGGATAAAAAAAAATATATGGAATATACAATATCTTAAATAGCAGCCAATAAACTTAGAATGTGACGTAATTTTTATTGGAAACCTGTCCTTGGATCTTGTTATATGCATTGAGAATGTGATCCTAATAAATTATTTTGAAAATGTTGAAAAACAGAGAATTCGTTTGATTTTATAATAAAGTATCATCATCAAAACATGAGGTATAATTTAAAATAATAAATAAAATTAATATTCTTACATTCCTTACATACATATAGTGTATAATGGAAGTATTGTGACGGGGTCGAAAATTAGAATTCGAGTTTTCGACGGTATAGCACGTTTCAAGCATCCCTGAACAAGAATCAGACGTTTTTAAGGTGAACGTATGTGTGTATGTGTGCGTGTGTGTGTGTGAAAGTATGTGTGTGTATGTTAGTGAGTCTCTGCAGAGGGTAACTGACGAACGAATGGACCAATTCGAACGAAATTTGGTACAAAAATTACAATCCGTGAATACTGGAAGTCTATTACTTTTAAAAGCAATCGGATGTTCAGCACCCCCTAAATTTTCGAGTGAAATTTTGAAAATATCATCAAAAAATAAAACCTTTAATAAATAGACATTTCATATGTAATTTTTCCTTAAAAAACAATTAACATAATTTTTGGAACGCTAGCACGAACCGTTCTCGAGATATTGCACATTTTTCAAATATATCTATCAAAAAATCCCATAAATTAAAAAAAGATTAGTTTTTAAGAAACATGTTCACTTTTCATATGTAATATCATGCGATAAATTTGGTGACACCACTCTCCTGGATCTAGCTCGTTCCATTCATGAGAAAATGTACTTTGAGTAATACTTTTGTATTTGAACTCCAATAGTCATTTTTCTGCTGTAAGAATAACTTAGTTCTCCGTCCATAAAGCTTGGCGAGATTTTGACGACGAATTTGGCGAAATTTCGCCACCTTGACGACTTTTTTAAATGTTGCCAAATTAACGAAAATTTCGCCAAATGGATGAAATTGACTCTAAATCATTGAAAATGACGACTAATTGACGAAAATTCAATGTCTTGGAAAAAATATAATTGCCTACAGTATTGTGGCAATTAATTGAGAAATGCAGTTTTTTTTATAAAATTCAAGTTTTCTATGGATACATTTAAAACTAATAAGTGATATGACCTCCTCGAGACTTTATAACATCACAGACACGTTTCGGCATGGAATGTACTAGACTAGCACATGTAGTTTTAATTTCAACGTCTCTGAACCATATGTCAATAACGACCGAAATTAGCTTGTCCATCGTCGTACAGTCAAACTTGTGAAGCCGTTTTTTGACAATAACCCACAAATTTTCTATGGGATTCAAGTTTGGTGAATTCCCGGGCCAATCCAGTACGGTAATATTTTTTTTTGAGCAGAAATTTTTGATTCGCTTCGAAGTGTGACATGGCGCGCTGTCTTGTTGGAAAACGCAATCTCCGTTCGGCCACAGTTTAGCCATGGTTGGAAGCACTTTTCGGGTCAATATGACTTCGTAACTGGCACTGTTCATCATTCCCTCTACGGGAACAAGAGATTCTGTCCCCAAAACGCTGAAACAACCCCAAAACATCTTTTTGGGCGGATGCTTGATTGATGTGGTGCTGATTGAGAGGTTGTCCTTGGCTCCTTCTCACGAACATAGATCTAAATCCCTGAACCACAAAATGTGTTTCGTCAGAAAAGAGAACTTTCTCCCAGTCCTTCTCAGTTCATGTTTTGTATTTCCGTGCCCATTCCAACCTTTTTTTCTTCATGCAAAGCGTCAGAAGCTGCTTCTTGTACGGTCGACGTGCTCTCCGTCCGCGTTCTAACAGCCTGTATCGCACTGTTGAAGGTGCAATATCAACACCAGCTGCCACCATGGACTTAGACAGGTCAAAACTGGTTAATCGAGGATTTTTAACACTCATTCGATGTAAAGTTTTGTTGTCACGAGTCGAAGTTCATATTTTTCGGCCGCATCTTCCAGAGCGGTTGGTTCCAGCATTTCCTGTTTCCTGAAACCGCTTCCAGATCCTCCCGACACTTGCTGTACTCACTCCACATATTTTACCTATTTCCTCGAACGTCTTAGAAGTGTGTTCTCTAAGCACAATCACTTTAGCACGTGTTTCCGCGCTGATATCCATGATGCTAATGAGACCCGCAACAACCGAGAAACTACCACTGCGGACCACCTGCCACCTGGCGGAGGAATTTGAACACCTGCTACTTACCAGGTGCATACGAACACCTGCTACTTTGATAATAACTGCAATTTGAACTCTGAGCTAATTTGGAGTTCTTCCTAAGCTTACGTGTGATAAAACGAAAAAAATGACATTTCTCAATTAATTGCCACAATACTGTACTATAAGAATAATCTATTTTTTTTACTGTAACATTAGTAAATTCATTGCATTATATATGGAAAGCCATATGCTACCCACACGTACATTTAAGTATATACATTTAAGGATTTATCATATGTGTAATGTTGAGTTAAAATGCTAACTTAACATGATTAATAAATTCATTTTTACCACTTTCCCAGAACAAGAAGTTATTAAAGATTACACAATTCGCACAATAAATTGTGTGCTTATTTTTTGAAGTACGCAGACAACCCTAATATACTGATTTGGAAGAAATACAGATAAAGGTTTTAAATGAAATATAAATGGGATATGATTTATTCCTTTATTACTCTCCCGATTTAAGATGATCCCAGAAATGCAATATCTTGCGGGTTTCTATAATAGCTCCTGAACATGTAGTTTTATAATGATTTGAACACATTACCAATTATTTTAGAAAATGCAATATAAAATTTGCAAGAATATGAAACTAAAGTGTATGTCTGAGAAAGGTAAATTCTCTATTTCAAAAGTACTTATATTAAGATAAATGATTCCTTCTAGAATATAGGTAATTCCTTAGTTTAAACTAGAAAATTCAATTTTTTCTGAATCAAAAAAGTATTTTAAGTTTATAATAAAGCTTAAGTGAAGCATATTCCTTGAAATATGTTTCGTCAATTTATTTAGAGAAAACCTTTTAAAACTAAAATGGAAAATTTCGCATACGTTTTGAAATGTATATATTTAAGAACTTTGATGTTAGAGTTTTTATATATTTGAGTTTTGTTGTGAAATGTATCTTTATTTCAAAATACCACAGAGTTAAAAATATATATATATATACTATTATAAAGAATTAAACGGCGTGGTACGGGTCCTAAGGAAGTGTCCGATACGTAAATAATACATATATAGATAATATCATACTCAATTTTCAAATCGCCTGTTTTAAAATACATTCTCACGATACAAATAAATTCTCCAAATCACAAAATGAGTATCACAATTGCTCATATCTTTTGCAAACAGTAACCGCAATTTCTATACTGTCAATACTCAATTTTGATCGATTATGTAAACACCACAGGAACTAAATGGTGCCCACCCTCTTGAGATGTTCATTACGTTTCTTACCTCCGCAAAACCGAAACAAAATAAATGATTCAAAAACTTTCTACGTAAGTTTTTCCCGAACTACAAGCACCCACCCATTACACGCAACCCGCTTTGTTGCCAGCTTCATGGCAGAACCGAGCTTGATTATTTCCATGAAAGTTCTCAAAAGTGCGGTATATAATGGTTATGAGTGAGGCATATAATGGCTATGAATCAATTACCAATGTAGATATAATTTATTCCACGCTGACAGTCGAATTCTGCGCATGGATCTGTAGTGGGGGTGGATTCAGAAGTTGAGAAACATTCATTTAGTGAACTATAAATTCCTAAGTGGAAACATAATGCTATCTCAGCGTCACAAACGTGGCGTAAAACAAATAAAAATAAAAGTCATGCTAATTTCTTTGAAAAAAGAGAAATCAAAGATATTTATTTCCTGCGAAGTTTTTAATTTAAGAACATTTATTATTATGATGCCTACATTTTTATGATGCCTACAGGAGAGCACGTTACAAGCATCCCTGAACACACGAATCATACGTTTTTTAGGTGTCTGTGTGTTATGTCTGGTTGTGTGTGAGTGTGTGTGTGTCAGTGAGACTGTAGAGACGTTAACTCATGAACGAATAGACCGACTCAAACGAAATTTAGTACAAAAATTACAATCCGCGAATACTAGAAGCTTATTGTTTTGAAACGCAATCGAATGTTCAGAACCCCCTAAATTTTCGAGTGGAATTTTGAAAAAATCATCAAAAAATTAAAACCTTTAATAAAGTTGCGCAAATAGACATTTCTTATATAATTTTCCCTTAGAAAACAATTAACATAAACTTTAGAACGCTAGAACGAACCGTTCTCGAGATATTGCACATTTTGCAAATAAATTTATCGAAATATAACATAAATTTAAAAAAAATATTAACTGTTGAGAAACATGTTCACTTTTCCTATGTAATATCATGCGATAAATTTGGCGACACCACTCTCGTGGATCTAGCTCGTTCCATTCAATAGAAAATATACTTTGAGTAATGCTTTTGCATTTGAACGCCAATAGTTTTTTTCTGCTATAAGAATACCTTATTTTTCTGTCCATAACGCTCGGCGAGAATTTGGCGACAAATTTGGCGGAATGTCGCGAACTTGGCGACTTTTTAAAAGTTGCTAAATTAACGAAAATTTCGCCAAATGGATAAAAATGGAGTTAAATCAATGAAATTGACGACTAATTGACGAAAATTCAAAGATTTGGAAAGAATATAAGTATCAACTATAAGAATAACCTTTTTTTTACTGTATCCGTAGTAAATTCATTGTATTATATAAGGAAAGTCATGTGCTGCCCACATCAGATTTTTTTAAAATTAAGATTACCAAAAAGAAAATGTGATTATATATTTCTTGTTTTGGAAATATATATTTTTGAACACTGGTTGTGGAATTTCATATCTTGTATAATTATCTAACTACTTAAAACGGTTTAATTTACTTGTACAGAAATATTTCTTTTTTCCTTTTGATGAGAAATAAATAAAACATGCAAAATAAAATAGGCACAAACTACATGATGAAATTATATTCCATTTTCTCCGTAACACGTAAAATGTTAATAATATATTTCGCACATAAACTATATCAAATGCCTAATATGTAGGTGGAATTAAGATATATATTTGCATTAGGAAATGGAAAGGGGGAGGAAATTGATAGTAATTGCCAATATCATATTTAAAGGTATTATTAATCTAGATTAGGATACCTGGACGTTATGCAAAGTATTTGCTAATGGCAATTTCAGAAATTATTCATATGCTAAAATATTAACAGATGCATTTAGATATTTCTGTATTAATATGGTGCAATGTTTTTTTTGTATTCTACTTTACAATCAAATTCCACAGTAAAAATGAAAAATATATTTCAATAAGTTCGCTTTTACGATTTTACGTTTCCAAACGTACATTAGCGTAAAGCAAAAAATATAGGAAAAAAATGTTTTCTTTGAAATTTGAATTGGCAGAAGGTGCAAAATGTGTGTATTAGAATAAAAATACATTGTAGAAAATATTATTAAAAATAATAATAATAAAACTGTTACCCAGTACGAAATATAACATTGAAAGTCCACGCATTGTAAGAGATTGAAAAAAATAATAGAAACAAATTTGACAATGAGGAATAGTTAAATGTGAATTAATTGGCTCTGCACTTATCTTATTTCTGTTGATTATAACGACTTGTGGAAACTATATTTCCACCATATTTCCGCCATAAGGACTTTATTATGCAATATACTATGTTGACAAAATTAAGTTGAAGTAAAATATCATATATGTTTAAATATATTGTATAAAATATTTTCAGTTTGTGTAATGTTTTGTGTCAAAACAAACGAAACCACTTGAACTTACAGGGGAAGACTTTGCAATAGTTCTCTCGGATTGCAATCTTTCATGTCCTATCTTGTAAAGGACCGTAAATAATGATAAAATACCACGGCTTCCGTTTGCTAAGTGATAGGGGGCGCCACAATAACAATCTGAAGTTGTCATGCCAACGTGCTGTACTGACGTGCCATATTAACATTTTAGTGTGAAAATATTATCCTTTTCAATTATTATTATTATTTTAAAATAAAATGGACTATAATGGTAAGTAGTAAACGATATATTTATTACTAATATAATTTATATCTTATTAATTAGCTATAAAACTGCAAAGACATGGTCGTAAAGGTTTATCAAACACAACAAAGACAAAGACTGAAATTTTTGGAAACCAAAACTGAACTAATTAACAAAACTATTGACTGTATTACAATGAAAGTCAAAGCAAATGAAATTTGTAAATAATGAATGATTTAAATTCTTTGTAAGTTTTAAATTGTGAATGGGAATGATTAAATGTATGATCAATACAAATGAAAATGTTACAATATGCACATTTAACAAATACATAATCATTGCAATTTACAATGAAACAAGTTGCTGAATCAATATTAAATACAGTTGCCATCACCTTGTTAAATTTTGTAATGTGTTTTTCAACAGAATATCCAGCTTTTTTCCAAGAATATATTACCATATCTTGAAATATATCAGCGCCAAGTTAATTGTACACAAATGAATGCATTTTTAAAATAAATTATCTGTCATTTAACTATCTGTTGGCCTCTTCATCGATATTGGTTCAAAATTCATCGATGTCTTCAATATGGACCCCTTCAATGCATGCAGCTCGAATTTTTATGTAGTCTTCGATACGTTTTACAAATGCCTTATAAGGATTGAAGAAGTAACAGTCTAACGGCTGTGTATATTTTGTTGTTTTTTCAGGTATTATTTAATAATAATAATAACTGAAAAGGATAATATTTTCACACTAAAATGTAAATAATACACGTCAGTAGAGCACGTTTGCATGACAACTTCAAATTGTTATTGTGGCGCCCCCTATCACTTAGCAGATGAAAGCGGTGGCGTTTTATCATGATTCATGATCCTTTACAAGATAGGACATGAAAGATTGCAATCCGAGAGAACTATTGCAAAGCCTTCCCTTGTTAGGAGTATAAAATGTTCATATAATATTACTTATTTTAGAAAGTTATTAAATAAATGCTATTGAATGAGACAAGTCGTTAAAATTGAAGTTAAATAAAAATTACAATTTCAAATTGATTTTATGTACCTAATCAATGTATGTTTTATTTTATGGGATAAAATATGTTTATTTAATTGCACAGAAAATAAATATCATTGATTGAAATTCTTTAAGTATGAATAAAACTATGTAATTTTCACACTGCCTCATAATAATCATAGAAGTAATTTAAAACTATGCGCTACCTTACATAAGCATAAGGTTTTTAAAAATCCGTATTTGATATATTGAATATTTTAGAATTTTTTAATTCTAGGTTTTACATGTGTTTATATATATTGAATATTTGATATATTGAATATTTTAGATTTTTTTAATTCTAGTTTATACATGTGTTTATATATATATTTTTAATTCTAGTGTATACAGTTGTATAAGGCATGTGTCAAATATTACCGTGTTGTAAATAGAGATATGCTTTACATGGAAGTTTTAAAATAAGAAACTCGACTCACTCACGTTAAATGTTTGTACAAGAAAACAATCACACGAATTCAAATATGGAGTTGGAATTTCTTGAAAGTTTTTAAATCTTTCTCAGTCAAACTTCCCTATTAGCAATAATTTTCCTTTCTTTTCTTTTACTTACAAATCTCTAAATCAAATTTCAATATCGTTTCCTTTCATCTCTCTTTTTTGGCATTTTCTACCAGTTTCTAGATTTCATATTATATATCTTATTATTATTACATGATTTTATATTATTTTTCATATTTTTGAAGTATTTGTTAACAAAATTAACTCGAATAGCCTCTAAACCTAGCTGATCTTATGCAACTTGCGACACCGGTTAGTTTAATGTTTAACACTTTTCAACGAAGTTGATAAGTGTTTAATGACTTTGGCCCTTTTGTCTGCCTATCTGTCTGTATATTCGTACGATAGTAGCAGTAAAAATGGCTTTATCAAAGTGAAATTTTACCATGTTCTTAATACAGTCTGTGAGACATACTAGAATGAAAATGAATAATATCGTTCAATTAGTTTCGGATTTAACCCTGGTTGAAGACATTGAAACATATGGAACTTAATTTTTAATGAAAAAATAAATTTCCTAAATTGCTTTGAAAATTTTAGTCTTAGTTTAATTTTCACTTAAAATGTGTAAAAAAAATCAGCAAAATATGTTAAGTAGTTTTTGAAATAAAAATTGAAACAATAATTACACCCATGATATATGAAGAGATCATATAACCCATTGCAAAATGAAATATGGCATCCATTTTTTTCTGTGTAAAGATCGTTTAAATTTATATTTAGAGTGGCATTCGTCATAAATCCGCTTTATTTTTGCGTATTATCTGTGTATCTAAATTACGCGCCAACGCAATTACAATACTTTTTATTTTTAATGATCACTAAACTAATTTATACAACGATGCCTAATGTTAACTTATGCAGAATGTAAATAAATCAAGCTATTGTAAGTTGACTTGTATAAGAATGGCTGATTTTTTCGTCCACAATTATGAAGCTCTAGAGTCTGGAATATAAGTGATATGAATGAAATATGCATTGATTTCACATAGAAAGGCAGAAGTTTTATATTTTGATTAAGTTTTATATTTTCAAGTTTATAAATTACTGTAGTACTGTACTAATTTTAAAAATATCACCACTGAATGACATTTAAATGCCAATTTAGTGACATTTAAATAAAATTGAATTTAAGGTGGAAAGTGATTAATCTTTCTTGTTACTTTCCTTATATACATAATGTATAAGGAAAGTATTGTGACGGGGTCGAAAATTCGAATTCGAGTTTTCGACGGGAGAGCACGTTTCAAGCATCCCTGATCACGAATCAAACATTTTTGAAGTGATGTCTGTGTGTGTGTATGTGTGTGTGTGTGTGTGTGTGTGTGTGTGTGTGAAAGTATGTGTGTGTGTGTGTGTGTGTGTGTGTCAGTGAGTCTGTGGAGAGGATAACTGACGAACGAATGGACCGATTCGAATCAAATTTGGTACAAAAATCACAATCCATAAACACTAGAAGCCTATTGTTTTTATACGTAATCGAATGTTCAGAACCCCCCTAAATTTTCGAATGAAATTTTGAAAAAATCGTCAAAAAATCAAAACCGGTAATAAAGTTGCGCAAATAGACATTTCTTATGTAATTTTTCATTAGAAAACTATTGGCATAAATTTTAGAGCGCTAACATGAACCGTTCTCGAGATATTGTACATTTTTCAAAAAAATTATGAAAATGTCACATAAAAAAAAAAATTCCTATTGAGAAACATGTTCACTTTTCATATGTAATACCATGCGATAAATTGAGTGACATCATTCTCGTGAATCTATCTCGTTCCATTCATGAAAAAATATACTTTGAATAATACTTTTGTATTTGAACGCCAATAGTCATTTATCTGTTGTAAGAATAACTTTTTTCTTAGTGCATAACGCTTGGCGAGATTTTGGCGACGAATTTGGCGGAATGTCGCCAACTTGGCTACTTTTTTGAAATGATGCCAAATTAATGAAAATCTCGCCAAATGGATGAAAATGATGCTAAATCAATGAAAATGACGACTAATTGTCGAAAATTCAATATCTTGGAAAGAATATTAGTATCTACTATAAGAAAAACCTATTTTTTTACTGTAAAAGTAGTAAATTCATTACATTATATAAGGAAAGTCATGTGTTGCCCACATCAGATTTTTTAATTTATAATAGTATATTTATGTGCGTAATATTACTCAATGAGCAGTCGTTTTAAATATTTTTGTTGAAATCTCAATTTATTTTTCCCGATTGCTGTTAATTCGCAGTTCCCTACGACTTGTTCTTCTCTTCATAGATTTTACTAATTTTTTTTCTCTTGCTGTTGTGCAATCATATTTTCGTGCTTCACAAACGTTTGCTCTTCTAACTGCAGATTACGATATTACTTTGGCGATGGAAGGTGGCGCTGCTTCCTTATCCTGATAAAGAATGCAAATTATGTCTGTAAAACGGGTTGATATGGTTAATTTTGTATCGGATGAAATTTTAAACCAAATTATATTTTATTAAGTTCATTACTTTAATTATTTTCACTAGTGCAAACTATTCACCCAGAGGATTCCAAAGGAAGTTCGAACTTATTTTTAAAATGCCATGATGTAATGGCCACCCTTCTAACCATATAATCAGGGGGTGACCCAGTTTGAGTAAAATATGGGAACAAAATTGGCGGTACATGTTGAAAGAGTAATAAATAAATGCCAACTGTAAACTTTTGCTAAAGGGTGTGAAACTGGAAAAGAGCCAGTTACTGTTATTTTTCAAATAGAAGTCTGCGTTTAACTATTGTGTCACACTAAAGGAGCTTGAAGCAATTAATAATAAGCCTCAAATGAGAAAGTTGTAATACGGAAATTCCAAATGATGCTAATGCTTGCTGCTAAGAAAGTTATTTATTATTTCGTAAATATAAATAATATTTTCTCATAATTGGATACCACAGTTTTACGCCAGTCTGCGTTTCAGTTAAATATGTTTCATTACGAACTAAGAAATAACCAACGCTGTTCTTGATAATTTTACAATAAAATTAATGCGGTACAAAATGTGACATATTTTATACATTAATCTGCTCTCAATAAAGCTTAATAAACCAATAAAAGGAATATGTAAATCTGTTGAAACGTTCTGGAGTTATCAGGAGTCATTACAAACAGATAAAAACACAAATTGTGAGACCATTTACGTAACTTAAAGACTGCAAACAAGTAACTCAGACGAGTGAGGCCAATTTTGACCGTTTTATTCTAAGTGGCTTACGATCCATGAATCCCTGACATCGTCAGCTGTAAAAAGCACAATGGCTATATTGGCCTTAAACAGGCAAAACTAACACAAGCTTCATTGGATCTAATCATGATACACCCAAACAACATACAAAGGCTAGAACAATGAAATTTGGGGAAAAGCAAGACCAGTGAGAGTCGCGGAAAGCGGGTTTCCACGGAGCGTAGAAAATATGACATCGCCTAGCAAAAAAGTGAACTGATATCAAGAAAAGAACAAAGCGGTAGTTCTAGATAGATGGTGATTGTAATTAAAGTTATGTAGTCGCGAAAAGATGACATCAATATAAATAGTTGTGTAAGACGAAAAATAATATCTTCTAAATATGGGAACGTAAATGAATATTGCCATACGAACAGGTTTTGAGCATGGGATACAGACGGACGGTTACATGCTATTTTTTCTGTTTTTTAACTATAGAAACTTAAAAATCATAGGTTCACAATAATAACTATAGATCTCGAATGCAATCGAATTTAGCAACTCGCTCTCTGAAAAGTTCCCACATACGCCCATACCTATGCTTCTCTCACACATTTATATTCATCCACTTGGACAGATCTTTTGACCTTTTCACTATTGTCACATAACACATGTTACGTGCGCCAACACCATAATTTACACACTTTCTTGCAGAAATTCAGCAGAAAATTATTACATAATGTTTAATAATGTTTGTCCATAGAACAATATTAATATCTACAAACTGATAATAGTTGGTGGTAATTAATCCTGAAATATATAAAATATTACATTTTAGCTATTTTTTCTTGTCATTTCGGTTTATAAAATTTTGTGGAGGCTGATATTCTTGGCAAATATATTTACTCAATATCATTAAGAACATATATTTTAAATATATATAAAACGACGGAAATGTAAATTTTGAATATAATGTTCTTTGTTTTATCCCGAAAATTAAACAATGATCCTGAGAACCAGAAGTGCTTATATCTAAAATATCTTCAAAACTTTAAATATAGAATCGTGGAGAGTCAAAAGACAAATATCCCAGAGAATAGAAAGTGAATTTCCAAAGTTTAACTTCCGGCATTAAGTTTATTGAACTTGGAAAGTTATGCGCTGGAAGTATTTTAAGCTGAGTCATTTTCGGAAGGACTCTTTCATATTAGTGAACTTAAAGTGAAAAAAAGAATTAGCTAGTCAAATTTGGAAAAGTGGTTATATTCGCTTTTGTCTTTTTTATGCTTAGGATCGCGAAATAAATTTAAACATGTTATGCAATTTTATAAAAATTTTATTAAAATGTGTTTATACAATTTATTTTACACTCCAATGATTCATATGGTCTTGTATCAGGATTTCAAATTACTGATCGTTTTATGTCAATGAATTTTACATTAAATAAAATAAAAAATAAAGTACATACGGTTGTTTCCAAAACACGTAATGTGTTTTAATCATTGATGCATGCATGGTTAATAGCCACAAGCCAAATGACTGCCGCTCATTTGGCGTCAAACTCTTGACGTATACATATATATGTATTTATATATATATATATATATATATATATATCTATGTATATATATATATATATATATATATATATATATATATATATATATGTATATATATATATATATATATATATATAGTGTTTTACTCTATAACATATTGTTAAGGGAGTAATTTACTAGGACAATGAAAATGAGGGTTTTCGTATACTTTTGTTTAAGCAGGTGTATATGAAACCCTTATTGCACTATACGATGAGGTAACTTTAGGGGGGATTAACTCCAATTTTAGGGGAATAAGGAGAAACTATCTATTTTTCTGTCAGGTAGAAAAAAATAGACGATTACAATTTTGTGGAGAGTTTAAAAATTAGTACTAGGTAATATTGCCCCACAGCAGGAACTGTAAAATCTCTATAATCTCTATATAATTGTCTAACGTGTCCTTGTCTTTCCAGACCCTCCAGAAGTCCCAGGTTACAAAATAGACTGATTTTTCTTTTGCACACTTATCAACTAGGATACAGACGCTTACGGACCTGATTTTCAAATTACCCCATTAGGATAGAGAATGTTTGGGGATAAGGTGTCGTAAGGCTATTTCAGTTCCTTCAAATACCCCCTGGTAACCTAAAATGCACTGTTATAATATCAATCATCAGACAAAACTTAAAGTACGAAATACAACCCTCTGGGATGTTTTTTTTCTCAAAACTATTTTCAGACCCTCTAGAAATCCTCCTGAGGACTTTGAAAGCTTGATCTTTGTATACCTGTAATTTCAACCATGGAACTGCAGCTTACGTAGCCGAATTTTCGATCTCTGTTTACCTAACGGAGATTATGGCTTATTCTAGATGCCATTCTAGACCCGCAAGCATCCCGTCAGTGGCTTTGAAAGCTGAATCACGAATAGTATCTCTGAACTGAACTTAGCGGACCTAGATTTTCGATCTTTCTCATAGTGTACAAGATGTGAGGGTGGAGTAAAGTCTCTACAAAATCTACGTCATCCGCCTCACAGCATCAAAGGCTGAAATTCGACTGGTGGTAAAAACTTGCTGCGGGCCAATTTTCAATTGAGACAACTATTTCCTATACTGAGCAAAATACATTTTTAATCTGCATTGTGTATGCTGGTTTTTAGAAGTCATTCCAACCTTTTGCTGTGGAACAAAAATATAGCACTAATTATCTCACACGCTTCAATTTTCTTATTGATGTTCCTCCTATTTCTAACAGGTAGTCAAATCTAACCCTCCCCTCCTCGAAGAAACATCACCCACCCTAATGATGCATCATCGTGTAAAGCTATACATAATGAACACGTATAATCAATCCCCTTCGTATTGTATAACACACAGGATAGTAAAAGTGTTTAGTATATAAGCGAATTTTATAAGATTATTGACTATAGTCAACGAGCACCTAACTTATAACACTATGGAAGCTACAAGGGGTTTTCACTCAGTATTCGGTGGTTAGGTTGCTAGATAAAAAGCTGGATACGAATTTTGGCTGCAGAGAACGTAAAAGACATTTTTTACTAGTTCAGTACGTTTGAATATATACGATTAAAGTGCGATTGATTATATGCATACCAAATATAATGGTATTAAATTTGCATAAGAATACGAATATAAACTCATGTATATACATACAAAATTTAAAAAAATAATAATAATTTAAACTTTTATTTAACTAGATCTGGTGTTTGTTAGTGTGTTTCAAATATTTGAGCCCCTATCTAATCAGGTTTGATTAATTACAGTAACATTGTATTTGGTATTCCGTAGTTTTTTGAAGTACACTTTAGTTTTCTTATATTTTGAACAATATAGGGCTTTCCTGTCATAGGCTCAGGATATGAATGTTCTCATTTTTTGAGAAAGAAGTGGTGGAACGGAGCAGCTGTAACTTACAAATTTAGAATGGCGCTGCCTTTTGTGGTATATATTAATCTTTTATATTTTAAAAAGTATCGGAGTAGACCTTTCTGGGTCCGCCATAGGAGTGCTCTATTTTGGGGGGAATTAACTCGAGAACCGGAATAGCTAGAAATTCCAAATATGATATATGGTCGTATTTCATACATTTAATTTACATGCAAATTATAAGAGTTAATACCTATAAAGCTACATTATTTAAAAAATAATATTTATCAATTTTTATGGAGCATTATTCTTTTAGCAGAAAATTGCATCTCATACCTTCTGCTTCACTACAAATTAGGTGTTCGTCAAAAAAGTAAATCTACCACTAATAATATAAAAGTAGATTTTATTTAATAAAATGAAAATCGCATGCTGTTGTATGTGAGGAGAAAATTGAAAAACACTCTGAATTGAACCTAGGATCTTTGTCTAGAAATTGCATTTTGGAAGACTCAAAGTTGCGTGAAATTTGTGGGAGCGAAATATTTCAGCACCATTCCTCTTTCTAAAAATCGATTTTTCTTTTTCACATCACGTCCCATGATATTTACTATGTATGAAGAAGGCACTGCTCTCATATTAAAAGGGGAATACATATTTGAAGAAAAGAACATAGTTTTCTCAAAACCCCAACTATCGGATATTGAATATATGAAGTCCATATATATCATAATATATTTGCATTTCACACACCGGAAAAATATCGTTGTGTTTTCTTTACTTGAAAGAAAACATTGAGAATAGTTGAAATGTATATATATTTTAATTTAAATATTTCAGTGATTTCAGAGCCAAGAAATTTCGATCACAGTGCAGTTAAATTCAAATATTTTCAACCAAACAAATTGACCTGCTAAATATTATGCACGGCGATTTCTTATGAGATGCCATAATCATACGTTTCAGTCACACCCCCGCCATATGCACAAATAGCATTATACACCAACTCTATTACTACATGTGGCGTCCTGGTAAGTCAATTTCGAATTATACACTCTCTAAGACCAAGCCAGAGCTAAATTATACGTAAGACATATGCGGGATACATCAATGTCAAAATAGGGACGATATTTTTGCATGTAATACGCTAGTTTTAATATGCGAGGCCATTTTATTACTATTTCAATTTCATTTTTATTGCTGTGTGAGCTTAATTTGAATATGATGATGTTATAAGATAACATGCAAGCAAAAACAAGTTTCATGATCTATAATGTTAATTAAAATACATTAAACAAAAATAAATTTCTTTGACACTTTCATCTTTTACAATAAAAGTTTGTGGCAAGACATTTTATAAAAGTAATATTTGAATATAGTTCGATATACTCCAAAATCTGACAGTTGAATGGATGGAATCATATATGTTATACGTTTAACTGTAGCAATGATTCCATATATTTAATCAGAATGTTTGATAAACGAGTATAAATGATGTACGTATAAATGGTTCTTTACTGTATACAGTGTGGTTAAACAAAGATGATCCAAATTTTACAAGGTGAGAGTACACACCAAGCTAAGCAAGTTTCGGCATTGTTTACAGGGTCTGAAATGAACCGTAAAGACGCCAGTGGGATCTTAATGGTGAAACCGATGAGGTGATGTGAAAGCACAAAAATGACTTAGAAGTTACAAAATGGCATTTAATAAGCAATAATTGTAGTAATAGCTCAAAAGAGCGACTGCCAACATGAATGCACGCCTCATAGTGGCGATGGAGGGATTGTCGAACTCCCTCGAACAGACAGGCACATCGAGCGCTTTGGCAGCACCTGCCGGTATTTTGGCGATGAGTTCCTCTTCAGATTAATAGGAGTGTCATAAATGAAACTTCTGAGATATCACCTTAAAAAAAAAAAAAAAAAAAAACTAGACACGACAGATCGGGCGACAGGCCTGTCAACAGTTGGATATGAGAATAACTGCTGCAAACTGATGAGGCCACACATTTGGGGTTACAGAAATTATCATAAGGGTTCTTCTTTTTCCCCAGATGCAATTTGCACACTTGTTTTGTTTCTTAAACGAGAATATAACAACCAGAATGACGCTTTTATGTTTGCGGAGCGACCGCTTCCCAACGAGTAAGCTCCCTGTAATGCCTTTTCTTTTCATTTCCGACCCCGTACACTATGATAAAAAATGTTTGATTTGGTGAGTACTACCATCTCGTAAAGTTTGGCTCATTTTTCTTATTCACCCTGTATAACTTTGTATATTTGATATAAACCGGATTGTTTAAATACATTTTATTGGCAAAATATAAGTTATAGGTATACAATTTTTGAAATTTTGTTTCCTAAAACTTTAATCAAATCTTTGTTTATAGGTATAAATTTACAAATTGCCATAAAAGATCCATTTAAATCTAATCTACACTAATGTTAATGTTTTTAAATGCTTTGTGGGTATTAATTTTCAACTCACAAAAATGTTAAATTCCTTAAAACTTATAGCATGTTTATGCAATTTATTTATTCAGCTATTTTGGAATAAAAGCAATCAAAAATGAAGCTGGTATTTTAGGAAGTTGAAATTATATTTCGAATTGAAAAATGTGTAATGTCATTTCATTAGTGCCACTAAAACGAGTAATCGAATGGGGATTATGCTGTTTAGTTTCTGAAAATAGTAGTTCCTCATATGTGTAAATTTGATAATTATAAAAATATAATTCATTTGTCGTATTTATCAAAAAGTGAATTTCTATAGAATACAAAACATTTATACATATTGATAATATACATTGATAATATACAATTGGATTTATTGATAATATACAATTGAAATTTAATTTCTGTTTGGGTTGTCCCATCAATGAAGTCGCATTATAAAAATGTAATTTTATACACTATTAAATGATACATATTTTTATGTGTTTCTATTAACTGATGATTTTAACTTTAGAATAGATAAAAGTTTTTATTACCTCTAATATTTTTGAAATTTCAATGAATTTCGTCTTTGTAACAAATATGATTTCTTCAACATGCGCACTTACTAGAAATGGACACAGAGTTCGAGTTGTACTTAAATACTTAACGTTGTGACGACATATGTGTGGCGATAAAATTAGAAGAAGTTTAACTTTAAAATTAACATTAATTATTATTAAGCACTAAAGACATGGCCGTTGATCTCATTAAGTGGAATTAACATTAAACGTACATTGCTCGTTGTTCTGCCGCAATAAACCCTCCAATTATTTTTACCTTTTGTGCAAATCCTGAAAGGAAATATTAATTACTATAAAAATATTAGACTATTTAAACTTAAACAATATCATTTATTAACAACATAAATTTATCAATAACATCAATTTTCATTAATTAATTTAGCGAGGGGACTAGAGTTATTAAATTTACGATAATGTCTAGAACCTCTGATAATCTGAGCACATACCTTCCAGTTTAGTCTTGGGCTTATCATCTCTAAAAGGCTTATACTGCCATAACTCTGTGGTGTGTGGCTCCTCCTCGTACTTTTAATGCACTCGCCATTTGATCTACCTCCATTACTTTGGAACCTCTACGAGACACTCAACAAATCTGTTGGTTTTTTTATGCTTCTCTACCCGTGTTCTTCAGTCAAAAATCGTGATCATTTTTCTTTTCATGTCTGATCTCCATCTCTGCTTCTCGTTGTCTACATCTCTGATTTCGTCTACAACTGAACTCTTTTTCTTTTCGTCTGCTGTGGTTCTCTCGGCGGGGGGGGGGGGGTAGTTCCGCCCTTCTTCCCCTTGGCGCTCATTGATTCTTCTGAACCCAATGGCATCATTTCACATTAAGAAAGGCCCCTCTCAGCCCCTCTGTTCTGGCACCCCTAAATATATAGTATTTTTGACCTTAAAGTTCACGTTGTTATAAACCCCGGCGCCAGCCAGACTATAGCTTTGTTTGCCGTTCGAGGCTCCATAAATACTCAAATAAAATTGTCTCATGTGAGAGCAATTTCTGGTCTCACATATCTCCCCACGGACAAAAAAACAAAAAAAATACAACAACAATAGAGTTCGAAAAAAAGTTCCATTCACGTGCCACTTTTTAATTGGCATTTTTAACTTTCTTTGGGACAAAGTTCGTCCAGAATTAGTTCAACAGTCTTGCGGTAACACAAAAGTTTTTTTAGCACACATTATATACACTAAATGAACATAAGTTATGTACTCATGAACTCTACCAGGTCCAGCTTTCAATTGAAGCTAAAATAAATTTTGACTATTTAAAAAGATTTTTAAACATATGCACACTCACTTTGAAATGTTACACACTACTATCTACTTTTATATTTTTAACATCATTACACATTTTTGTTTGTACAAATTACACATTACACAGTGTTACTTTTTGAACACAATTCTTTTCATACTTCATTAATTTCCATAATTGATAACTTCATCACATATATAACATTTTTGCTTAACCTTGATACTGGTACATACTTATTATATAACATTCAAACATTTTTTTTTTAAATCAGCCCTTGAAAATATACATACTTTTCACAGAATGCTGTAACTTCCATTACAATTGCATGTGGGGTGACATCTTTCTTTTAAATTCCTTTTTCTTACATTGCATATAAACAAACAACAACAACCCCTTGCACTTGATGACAGCAATTGATTGATCATTTGCAAAAAGATCATTAGAAGAACCCTTCTTAAAGATCCCTTTTTCTCCATCGGGAGTGAATCACCGGAAACGGCCTTCAACTACCCTTTCCGAAAATCGGAAAATGACCAGTTAACTAAAAGATTTTCGAACGCGATTCCTTTTTCTTTTAATCGTTTTTTGTAACAGCGATTAGCAGCTTGAATCCTCTCAACTTAACTCTTAGAACCATGACAATGCATTTAGAAGAGGACAACTTGCGGCGTGGACTTTCTTCTCGCGCTTTCCACAGGCTTGTAATCAATTATTGTAAACCTTTCATTTATCCACTCGGCGTATTATATAAACGTCGACTTATTCTTTTAAATATATTTCCTCCTTATTTAATTATTTATGTTCTGCTAATTAACTTTTTTTATATTAGAATGGTCAGACTTGTACATTAAATTAGCATTGTATAGTTCTCTCTTTTTTTTAACTTAACTTAAATAGCCCCTTATGTAAATATTATTCCTTTGGGGTGACTTGTATTAATATCAAATTCATCTTTAGGGTGCCTTCCATTACTGCCTGTATACCCTTTTATACTGACTTCCTTCAATACTTGAAAATATCATTTTACTGTATTATTTTATTATTTAAATTTCACCTTTCCATTTGTTGTTAATTCTCTCTTATTTAAATTGCTCTTTCTATACCTTCCATATGACTTTATGAAATTAAAAAAAAAAAAATGATTTTTTTTTATTTTGAAATTTTAAACTTTTAAAATGTTTGATATATAATTTGTTTAAATTATATTTATTTTAATGCCTTGCTTAATACTTTCATAATTTTTAAATTTTATATAAAATTATTTCATCTTTTTAAAAGAAACTCAAGCCTTTAATTTCTTGCCTGAAAACCCTTTATTTACTTAATTGAAAATTTTTATTTTATATTTTTAACCATTGAAATCCTTTCTATTTATTTATTTATATATCCTTTTTAAACGCGGATTTATTTACTCACCGTATCTATAAAATTTATTATATTTATGTATCTCAATTTATTTTAATCCTTATGACTTTGAATACCTGACATTTATAACGCTTGATTGTTTATCATTCCATCTCACACATTATTATCTAATTATTACTTATCTTGACATTTAATTAACTTCGGCTAACCCCTTTATCACCGTAATACATATTATCATTTATTTATTTACCATATATGACATTTATAGCATCAAAATTTATTTTTATTTATCTTGACCGTTTTCAACACCTTATCCTGAATATATTTTCATAACTTTTCACTATTTATATTTACAGATACCTATTCACCATTTCATATGGCATTACCAACAGAGTATATATATACATATATATTTTTACGTAGATTGCCGTTTGTTTACAAACACTTTTCAATTGCTACAGTATCTCATCGATAACATTTAATATTTGTTTACATTCCCCACTGACATCTAAGAGCCTTATTCTCTAACATATTTGTTTATTCATTCCGTATTAATTTATATTTATTTGACATATATTTCACATTTATTTTCTATCGTACAATTTTCTTCATCAATACTTACATTTTATTTTCATTTCCATATTTATTTACATTTTATTTTCATATCTAAATTTATTTTTACACACATGATTATCGTAACCTTTCCTTACGTTGTAAATGAACAACAAAAATGCTTTATTTTGCACTCACCATTCTTCAATTATTTTTTTATTTCAACCTCTTTTTACACCTTGTGTGAGTTTATTCATTTATTCACAAAACAAAATTTTAACTAAATTTAATTTCATTTATCCTGACACTTTAGGATTAATTTAGTTATTTACATTGCTTATACAATTTATATTATTCCTGAACATTTATTTACCTAAAAATTTTCAATATATTTCTACAATTGAACATTCCTACACGAGATATCGTGTCCTCGATTCCTTTATTGCAATGAGCGATTTACAGCTACTTTAACTGCTCATAATTTAACATTTTAAATTCAAATTGATTTAAAATTTTCAATTATTTATGCCTTTGTTTACTTTTCGATATAAAATCTATACCATCTATGACAAATCTTTAATATTCTCACTTTCAGCTCATTACTTATTTTTTTACTTTACTTAAACCTGTCATTCAATTTTTAAGCCTCAAAACTCTTTCCTCAAAAGACTTAAGATTTTTGCCTTTGAAAACAACTTGAAATGAAGCGTTACACCTTATTCGGAAAAATGAAACATTTGACTGGACTGGCTTTCCAACAACCTTGTCCTTGCCTGAATTTGGCTCCAGACCTTTCATCTACCCAATTAGGTAACATATTTTGATTTTACCTTTCATTTATGTAGATTTATTTGCATAAATTAATCTCTGCATAATTTTCTTATCACCTGTCATATTTTGACTTAGCATAATATTATGATATAATATTATTTTTGAAAAAGAACTATTTGTACAATTATTATCAATTTTTGTAAATTTCATACCATGTTCATTTCTAAACCATTCCATGATTATTCATTAATTATTCCTTAAAAATTCATACCATTTTCATTCATAAACAATTCCTTCCTTATTGCTTTTTTTTTTTAAATTCATATCATTATCCATTTCTTCATTTTTGAAAATATTTTCAATTCCAGATCATTTTTCCTTAGAATTCATTTTGATTTGTCATAATCCTTTTTATCTCTCTCTCATTTTACAATTTTTCAAATACCAATCATCAGCAAATTTTGAATTCTTAAAACTTCTTGATTTCTTGAAACAATTTTGACCAAGCCTTCACTCCCCATGTTCATGAATGTTACTTTCAATTTCAGTTGTGTTATAAATATGTATTTCATTTAGTAACTCTAATTTTTGTCTAACATACTCTTTATATTTGCTTTGACTTACAATTATTTCTGAATCTACTTTTAGAATATCATTACCTTCATTATCATTCTGATTACTATCCCCTATTATTTCATTATTTTCATTTTGAATACTTTTACAAACATTTGAATTTTGTATTTGATGAAAATTATTATATTTTGATTAACCAAAACATCCATTATTTTATTTTCAAGAGAATTTTGCTTATCATTATCATGATTTTTATTTTCCTTTTCTTGAAAATTAACATTTTGATTTTCATTTTCCAAAACACCCATTATTTTATTTTCAAGTGAACTTTGCTTATCATTATCATGATTTCCATTTTCATTTTCTTGAAAATTAACATTTTGATTTTCATTTTCCAAAACATCCATTATTTTAACTTAATTTGAACTTTGAGTATTTTCATTAACATTATTTTGACTTTCATTTTGCAACACATCCATTATTTTAATTTCAAGTGATTTTTGAGTATTTTTATCATTATGATTTTGATTTTGACTTTGCATTTCTTCAAACCTTTTATTGTCATTTGCATTATGTACCCTTTGAATTTTAACATTTTCATTTTACATAATTTTATGATCATTATTTTCAAAATTTTTATCACCTTTTTGATTTTGCGTGATTTTGATATCCGTATATTTGCTTCCATGCTGAATATTTTCATTCATATTTTGAATATTTTCAATATGTACACTTTGTACAGTATAACATTTTTTTGATTGAATCTCAATTATTTTACCGTTACCGTTATATTTACTTTCACTTTGTACTTTTTGTGCTATGTGACATTTTTTTGCGTGAATCTCATCGATTTCACTGTCCATATCCATTGATTTTTCCATCAATTCTTCCGCACTTTGTACATTTTGTTCGACATAACATTGGGTAGCGTGAATTTTAATTGGTTCATCTTTCATGTTATAATTGTTTCTAATGGCCAATATATTTTTTTTTCAAAGTTCAATTACTCGAAAGGGTCCCTGAAATCAATCTTGAAACTTGTTGGATTTATTTTCCTCTTTCAAAAATACGGTATCTCCGATTTGCATTTCTTCATTAGTAATTGTTTTGAAATTTTTAATCACTCCTACTCGCATATTTTTATTAAACGCAATTTTAACCTTCTTTTGATTACTAATTACAATATCAATTTTGTTATTTTTTATTACAGTTCGAATTGCACCAAATGGAAAGAGTAATTTTGCGTGTTTTGTGGGGATAAAGATAACTTCCTTATCCTGAATTTCCTGACTTATGTCGAATTGTTCTGCAGTCAACTGACCTGGATGCAAAACTATCCTGCGTGTGAGCGTAACATAGACCTGGACGTCGAGATTTGACTCTACATTAACACATTCTTTTTCAAAAAAATCATTAACCTTTTCATTTTTAGGAAAATTGGCCTCATCGACCTGTGCAATTCTTTTACTGTCATAATAAATATTTTTAATATTTTCATTAAATTCAAATATGCCTTTAACTTCATTATGTGTGACAATTGGCTTTTTTGCACTAGTCACAATTTTAAAATCATTCTCTGTATCAATATTTTTATTATTTTCATCATTTGAAAAATTATAGTCATTAACATGGGTACCTTCAATAATTTGTGTATCAATTTGTGAAACGTTACAACTAGTTTCTTTAATTTCATCATACTTTTTATTATCGATCTGAGTCGATTTTGAGTTAATTTCATTTTTGTACTCATCATTTAAATTTATTTTTGCATTGCACGCATCATTTTTATTTTTACTCCTGTATTTTTACTCCCTTAACTCCTGTATTTTCCTTATTTGTAATGTTTTGATCTATATTATTTTCTACACATGTATTTTCCTCAATTTTCTTTTTATTAATATTTGCCTCACTTTTTAGACTTTGGACAAAGTTTACATCGAATTTCACCCATCTGGGCTGCGCCAACGAATCTACAATAGTATTAATAACTACATATCTCGGGCATGCAACATGGGTATATTTTTGCATGCTTTCTACAGTATTTTTTTTTACTGTCATTTTTATTTTCATATTCATTATGTTGCTTTGCTTTAATCTTGGGACCTAGGCTTCGCGTGCGATCCTCCCTTCTATCATATTGCATTTTATTTGCGTTATCATTGTAATTCAATATCTTATTTCGCGTTTGCGATTTTTCTCTTCTAGATTGGGACTTTGGTCTATTTTTAAAATTTTTGACTTGGCCGAAGCCCCTCATTCAGTTTAAAGACCCGCTATGGTTTCTTCCTGCCCCTGAAATCTTCGTTTCGCAAAAGTTTGGGTATTTGACCGACTATCATTTCGCTCTCTGAATCCGCTATTTTGCGTATTACGAAATGCATTACTTTGCCCATTTCTAAATCCGTTACTGTTTTCATTTCTAAATTCACTTCTTTTATTCCCATACTTATTTACTTCATAATTATTTTGTGCGTTTCGGTTGTGCCAACTGGTAGAAAAGTAGTGCCCTCTTTTTCCGCATCCTATACAATATATCATTTCATTTTCTGATTTTTCATGCCTTTCATATTTTACTTGCTGAGGTTCAAATTTTGAATTTTGTAAATGCCCTTCCATTTGATTATCATTAATTTTTCTGCCATTATTTTCATTGCAATAAACTGCATTTATTTCCGTACGGTCACAATCCTCCTCCATAATTTTCTCTAGATGTTCTGCATATTCTATTGCCTTGTCAAAATTTTGAATATTTAGTTTTTTAATTTCAAAAGCAAGATCTTGACTTAAAGACTCTAAAAATTTAGATAACAATAAATTGTTTTTAACTTCGCACATCTCATTATTTGCGTAATTTCCCAAAAAATCATTTGTTGCATTTGCAATATTTAATGCCAGCTCAGCTACCTTCATACCTGGTGACATTTTAATTTTGTTTAAATTTGTTTGCATTTGAAGCATTGTCAAGGTTGTTTTAAATTGTTTCAACAATATTTGTTCAATATCTCCCATATTATTTGCAATCTGCAATTCTCTTTTTATTGATAAAAATTCCAAAGCTTTCTCCTTTAATCTAGTCTTTAAAATTACAACTTTATTTTCTTCCGACCAGTCGGCCATTTTTGCGACATTTTGAAATTGTCCGATAAAAAATTCAATGTCCTCGTCTTTCCTCCCGTAAAAATTTAGCAATAAATTAATTAATCCAAAGTTCTCCATTTTAACTCTTTGATTTTCAATATTTTCTCTCTGTGACCTGTCCTGCGACTTTTGTCGTCTCGAATTTCTAGTTGTTTTTTGAGGCATTTAAAACAAAATTTATCCCTTCCAAAATCCTACTTAAAATTAACAGCATAAAATACTCTTCAAAAATACTGCACATAAAAAACACTTCAACATCAAACTAATTATTCTTACAATAATAAATTCTTCAGCCACTATTTTCAATTATTTCAAAATATATTCAACTTTTTTTCATTTTCAAAGTGATTGTGCATATTTAATTTTAACAATGCAAAATATCTGGTCAACATATGCTCCTCCAAAATTTTCATTCATCTCTTTATTTAAATTATTTCTATCCACCTCAATATTATTCATTAAAATTTTCATTTAAATTTTGACTCACACGAAAGCGTCACAGAAACCAAATGTGGCGAAAAAATTAGAATAAATTTAACTTTAAAATTAACATTAATTATTATTAAGCATTAAAGACATGGCCGTTGATCTCATAAAGTGGAATTAACATTAAACGTACATTGCTCGTTATTGTGCCGCAATAAACCCTCCAATTATTTTTACCTTTTGTGTAAGTCCTGAAAGGAAATATTAATTACTATAAAAATATTAGACTGTTTAAACCTAAACAATATAATTTATTAACAACATCAGTTTATCAATAACATCAATTTTCATTAATTAATTTAGCGAGGGGACATATGCGACCAGAATTATTAGATTTACGATAGTGTCTAGAACCTGTGATAATCTGAGCACATACCTTCCAGTTTAGTCTTGGGCTTATCATCTCTCAAAGGCTTATACTGCCATAACTCTGTGGTGTGTGGCTCCTCCTCGCACTTTTCATGCACTCGCCATTTGATCTACCTCCATTACTTTGGAACCTCTACGGGACACTCTACAAATCTGCTACAACTGAACTCTTTTTCTTTTCGTCGGCGGGGGGGGGGAGGGTGTAGCTCCGCCCTCCTTTCCCTTGGCGCTCATTGGTTCTTCTCTACCCAATGGCATCATTTCACATTAAGCAAGGCCCCTCTCAGCCCCTCTGGTATGGCACCCCTAAATTTATAGTACTTTTGACCTTAAAGTTCACGTTGTCATAAACCCCGGCGCCAGTCAAACTATAGCTTTGTTTGCCGTTCTAGGCGCCATAAATATTCAAATAAAATTGTCTCATGCGAGAACAGTTTCTGGTCTCACAATATGATTTCCGACATTGGTACTGCATAGCTGCGAGATACCACATATAATATTAGCAGCTTTTGCGGAGTCACATGACAGATTGAATAGTATATCATCTGCATGGACGAATCGTATTTATAAAAGCCTCCTATCGGACTTATAAGAGCCTCCGACTGGAATTAGAAGAGTCCCCGATCGCTCTTATAAGAATCTCCAATCGGACTTATAATAATCCCCGATCAATCGTAATTTTTGTTTGAATAATAGCATTTATAGGATGGGTGATAATAGTTTTCAGTTCTTAACTATAGAAATATGCATAATAGTGAACTCACCCTGCATATGGTCAAATTAACTGGCACGCCTACGAATTCGTATTTCAACATGGTTCGACTAACGATACATATTATTAATGACCCTATAGTTGGTGTTTATATTCAACTAATAACAACTGAAAAATCAACAATGTAAAGACACATATATGAACTAGAGATCCGAAACAGCACAGAACGAGATATGTCAAATTAATGCTTTTCAATGAGGAATTTGCACAAGTGGGGAAAATGCTCAATTTTATATTTTTCTGGTAATTTTAGGCTTACGATTTTCAAATATGTCACATTAAATGTCAAAATGATTTTGAATAAATTAAAAATTAAAGTTTAAATAAGCGAAAAATGACGCGATGTCATGTGATCTTGAAACGCTGCGTGATTGGCTCTGACGTCACTGTGCATGAAGTATCAGTGTTTAGATTTTAAAAACAACGCTAGATCAATTCGCTTCTTCACATTCATAGTTTAGAAATAATTTTGTGAGCCGTAAATTTTATAATCTTTTGTAATTTTACCGTATATTTTAATTGTATAACCCATTCATTTCATTTTTGTTTAAGATGTCGATTTTTCAGGGATTTGTCAAAGGACAATCCGATAATCTTCCTAAAATTGACGCTATATGTAAATGTATGTTTTCGTTTTTGGGAACGAATCCCAATTTTATTGGAGCAGAAATGCGAGGAGTTAAAAATATGAGATATGCATGATCTTCATTAATATTGACAAATAAATCTAAAACTAATTCAAATGCATGGATAATTAAAACTTTTACATTTAAAACTTTAATTTTGATTGCACGTGGAAATAGTCGCACACTACTATGTCCTATTCTGCTTTTAAGCTGATAATTGACTTTTTATAGTAGTTTATAGTGTAGTTTGAAATTATGTAAAGACAAATAAAGCGTGCCTGAAATACTCAAGAAATTTAAATACGTACAATACAAACTGCAAAAACGAAATTTGAATGACATAGTCTGATTTGTGATGTTCCACTGCCAATAATTCTCCATATCTTCCTTTAACTGAAATATAGAGATGAATCAAAAACAGTTCTATAAAAACAGTTGTATTTATAGTTTGATTTAATGTCTCCCATTACAAAATTAAAAGGATTTATCGAAACTTAAAAAAAAATTTCATAGAATATTCTGTAATATGTCAAATTATATTATTTTGAGATAATTGAAAGAATAAAAGCATTATAAGAGATAGTTTATTTAATTTTTTTTCGTCTCCTCCCCCCCCCCTAAAAAAAAGGAATATTTTATTTAGCAGATGAAGGGGGGGGGGAGGACACTGAGATTTTGTGTTCTGTATATGGGGACAAAAGTTGATAGAAACATTACTGTATAAACACTGCATAGGTTGATGATATAATGCATTTATACTGACAAATAATAGTTAAAGTAATATATATATATATCAGTAGTATATATATATTAGATAAATATTGATAAGATAATATTTTTATTTCACAAATGAAGGTTGCACAACTTATGATCACAACGTATATGTTACACAAGGAATGACAGCCATTTATTATTATAAATTACTATATAATGTTAACATTTTTATTTATACAATAGATATCATCCAAAAACGCTGGAGTCATTTTAAGATATTTATTACTGCCACCTCTTCCCCCCCCCCTCGGGTAGATTTTAGCGCCACCCCTGTTTACTAAATTGTGAGATATTTTAAAGGTTTGATTCTATGTTTTTAAAACTTATTATTTTGAGATACAAGCTAGAGTATGTTTTATTGTTCAATCCCTAACTTGACCACAAAATTCTTTAATTTTTAATTACTATTTACACAGGATTATTTATAGTTTATTATTGATCCAAGCAAGATCGTATCCAGGATTTGATTTCTAGGGAGGGGGGGGGGTTAAACCCACATTTCATATCTTGATGGATCTTTACCTTTTCAATGTTAACTTTTTCATTTTGGGGGGTTTGAACCCTCGAAAACTTTAGTTACGGCCATAAATCCAAGTAAATAATATTTAAACAGAAGCAAATGTTTACTTACCAAAAAATGATCTTCACAACACCAAAGAGATGTTTTATTCGATAATTTTGTATTTTTCTGCTCGTCCCTTTTTATTGCTTTAGTTTAGTCCATGCTTTTCGTTTAATTGGATCTTTTGGAACATTAAAAAACAGCTTATCAACTGAATTAACCGTTGTATTTGCGCAGCAAGGTACTAAACAGTACTTGTATGTCGGTTTTAGAATCCCACTCATTATAAAAATATGATAAATAAAATATTTTGTCGGAGAATCAAGTGAGCACCTCTCGGAATCCACAGTAAACAGTGTATTGCGCTCTTTGTTGACATGCATAGTGACGTCACAAGAGCGGCCATTACAAGAACAGCGTTTTCGCGCCGGATTGCTAAGTGCGAGTTTAAACATTTTTATATTAACTATCAAAGTTCAAAAATTAAAAAAATATATATACTATCATTCATGATTTCTTCTCTACTACACGATAAAAATAAAAAATAACAAGAAAGATCAATCATGCTTAAAGCATTGATTATGACACACTTTCCAACTTCAATGCAATTTTATTTTAAAAAGTCGAAAATGCAATACATTCCTCGGTAATATTTTAAAACTTATCACGATACTACATTGATTTATTATATTTGAAAACTTAAACCTTCATTGAAAAAAATGAACTTCATTCAAAAGACGGCATTGAAATATAAATTGCGTGGTTTAAATATCTCTAAAATGCAATACATTCCACGGCAATATTTTTAAATCTATCATAATACTACGATAATTTATTATATTTGAAAACTTCATCGAAAACAACTGAAATTAATTCAAATGACGTCATAGAAAAAATAACATGCCTGGATCTCTCTATAAAAGCAGGATTTCATTCATAACTTTCTCCATTTCATTCATCACAATACTATAATAATTTATTTTATATAAAAATTAAGACCATGGAGCTACAATTCATAAACTTTATGCTTAAAACTTCATCGAAAAATATCGTCCTTCTGTTTATAAAATCAATTAATATTTCATTCATATCAGCCATGCAGACTCCATGGACTGAATTATTTTGTGTTAAAGAAATACAGTAATTCTAATACAACTCATTCTACATATTTTGCTGTTTACATTTTACATAGGTGAAAAATAGGCTTAATTTTAGAAATAATCAAATTTGAATGAGAATTTAAACTCAAATATATTGTCATTGTGTTGTTTTAGTATGTAGATGCACAGAATTTAAGCAGAAATAAAGTAGTTTTAGGATGGATACAACACTCAATATGAATTAAAAAGAACTTTAAAAAATCACGAATTTGAAACAAGATGGATGCCATATCTCATTTTGAAGTGGGTCATGTGATCGTTTAATATCATGGTCACGTGATCGTTTCATATAAGATGTGTAATTATTATTTTAATTTTTATTTAAAAAACTACTGAATATATTTAGCTGAATTTTTTTTACATATTTTATGGAACAATTTGACTATTATCTAAAATTTTGGAAGCAATTTGTGAATTTTAAATCCGCTTAAAAAATGTTAGAAAAATTAGGTCCCATAGGGCTCAATGTATTTCATTTTTTCAACCCGGGTTCAATCCAAAACTAATTGTGTGATATTATTCATTTATATTCCCATAGGTCCTACAGACCGTCTGAACAACATACTAAAATTTCATTTTGATTAAGTCATTTTTACGGCAGTTATCGTGCTAACGGACAGACAGACAGACAGACAGACAGACAGACAGACAGAATGAACAAAGTCATAAACACTTTTCAACTTTGTTGTAAAGTGTTAAAAACGTGAAAATTCCCCATTCCTTTCTTGGACTTACCGATCGAGAAACGAATTGGTGTATTGTAACATCAACCATTGCAGAATCAATTTATGCGTATGTGACAATTTTCTAAATAAAGTAATTAGCATGCGCGGGTTGAAAGAAAGGAGATTGGGACGATTGGGCTATTGTGTGATTTTCTGTACTTTTAAATAATAAACCTGACTTCGCACACAAGAGTGTAAGAAGATTTTTTAAAGGACTTAACACTATTGCAATAGCTATATGACAACGATTAAACTGTCTATTAAACTTATATATTTGATAAAATTGCCCTAAATGGAGTTCATTTATACTTTACATTTTTATAATTAAATAAAAATGCTTTAAAAATTGTTCTGACTAGTTCTGTTCTGAAATATCGCTTTATAGATACCAGTTCCTTTTGGTAGCTATGTTAGATCTTTAAGCACATTAATAAGAATATACGTAAATAACCGTTCCATGGTTATAAAAAATACATTTAGATGATTGATTAGAATTTGCAAAGTAAATATCAAAGTAGTAAGATATTCCTTTCCGACTTACTCTGGATTCTATTAGTTTAACTACCTAAATAAGCTGAATATCAAGTATATGTCTTTTCCAACGTTAGAGAAATATAATACAAATTACTGATATCAGTGCCAATCATCAATTTACAATTTAATTACACTTGTTTTACGCGTTAAATGAAGCGTAATGCCTGTTATTCTAAAAGCGTGTCGATATAATCATTAATCATTGCGATACTTATTATATTTTGAAACATTTGTTGGAATTTACACATTAGAAAATCTAATTAGGAGTTTAATATGAACTGTCATTTTAAATACAGAAAGCCACAAAATAACTGAAGTCATTAATTGAAATACAGGACTCTTCGTATTCTCGCTCATTAATGTAAATTTTACAGCAGTTATTATTATAAATTTACATTTTAATATCAGTGGCTTACAGTAATTGCATGCTCTACATATCATTACACATTACTTTTAAAATCACTATCTCTTTTAAAATCACTATAACTTTTTAAATCACTATCACTTTTAGTATATATATCTACAAATTTCACACAGATTACATACTTTTTTATTTAACATTAGCATCTTTTTAGCGGCACTGATATTGTTGGGCTGCTTTTGCTTAATTTTAAAAATGTTATTTTGCAAAACCGAGTTCAGGCGACTTATTTATATTTTGATATTCTCTTTTTATAAATTTAGTTATCAATTTTCCATTTGTTTAGGTTTCTGATACTTTTCTATTCCAGATACATTCCACTCCATAGGTTTTGTGTTCCAATTTGCGAAAGTTCGTTCTTTTTTGGTTTTAGCAATTTAAATTTATTTAAATTGGCTAATTTGTGATTATATTAATACCCATTTTAATTATAGTTAATTTAATTCTAAATTTGTTATTCTCGACTAAGAATTCGTTGATTTATGGCGATTTTTTAATTCTTATTCTATTTTCAGCTTTTTTAAATTTTTCGGAATCATCCATTTTAAATTATTGCCAAATTCGTATATTCCAAATCGTTTCACTTCATTTTTTTTTAAATTCTGTCTGCTTTAAAATTGCTATTTTCTTCTTTAAAATTTTTAGCTTTTGATTTGTAATTTTTTTTGGTTCATAATTTTAAAGTCGTCTGTCATTAATTATTTTATCGTTTATCGATAGTTTTGTTTAAGATGTGTGGCAGCGATTTTGACAGTATATAAGCAGAACTAGAGATGTGAACCTATTAAGTTGTAATTGCGCTACGACGCGCGGTTCATAATGAAACAATTCGCTCTAATTATCAAATCATCCCTTTCCGAAGGCAGCGATATTTTGTCTACGCCCAGAGATCGGGAATCATTTTAAGGAGCATCTGAATTTATTATGTCCTGATGGCAGTGAGTTGTTATGTCTGCAAAGACGTTCTGAACTACTGCGGTTCTTATCGTCGAAATAATGTTGGGAACGATGAGGTCGATATCTATCGAAGTATCGCCCGTACCTTTGGAATAATTATTTAGTTTCAGGTTGTCAGATTTGTTCTTTCATGGTGAACTGAATAGTTTAATTTCCCGAGTCACAATACCGGACTTTCAAATGTTTACATTCTCGGGGTTTGGTGATAAATCCGTCTGCGTTTTTGTTCAGAACGATGTCCACTGGCGATCAGCTACGTTCAACTGAATTTTCTGTGATGTAAAGGGCTCGTTTTTGTGCTTTTCATGTTCTGAAGTGCTCGTTTCGAGAGCGATTGGAACATCATATTCCACTTAACTGGTTGGACTCACTTGACGTACCGATGCTTTAAGCGGGGAAAACGTCTGTATTAACTTTTTCTGGAGCAAAAGATGATTGCACCTGAGCTGATGATGACATCGATTTTCTCCTCGAAATTTTATTTCGGCCGTTTAGCGATTTCTGGTATATGGGTAATATCCACTTTTATCCCTTTAGTTTGCATTAGTTCTAATTTTTACATTATTTAAGAGTTAATAGTTTTATATTGGTAAGAATATGTTCCCTTGACTTACATTTTTTAAGTCTCCAGAACATATGGATTTTGGTATTGTTTGTTTAATGATTTTTAAAATGTAATTGGAATTCATATTTGTAATTGGGCTTTTAACTTTTAAATGAGATGTTAATTATGTTCTAAATTTCCTTTGTTAATTATGTTCTAAATTCCGCTAAATGATGTTTATTTTTATTCCAAATTCTCATTTGGCATATTACAATTAATTTTTAATATTTTGATATCTTAATTGAAGTATTTAACAGTGTGTTCATTAATTTTTAATTTACTAACGTTTTGTACTCCACTATACGTTTTGTACTCCACGGTCATTTCATTCATTTATGATGTTTATTTGTTTGATTAAAGAGATGTTAAAAATTTGTAAAACATTTTAAAAGTTCTTTAAAAATGAAGTTAAATTTTCAATAAACTTTAGATTTGAAAATAGAAACTCTGCGTTCTCTATATTTTATTTTAATGTGTTTTTATTTTATGAAAGTGTCATTTGAATTTCTTATTACATTAATGAAGTGCCACAGGTTGAAATATTTGTAATTTAAGGGCAACTGGCCAGTCGGCACATTTTCATGCACACTTTAGTTTATTTCAGCTGATTTTTATGTACTTTACAAGTTTTTGAGATTTTAGAATATTTTCAGGAGTTTTTAGAAAAGTACAGTATTCTCCTCCCAACAATATTTATATGATTGTAATGGGCATCATGATTGGGATAGGCATTAGTGAATCTCGTTATCATTTTATCAAAAGGTAAGAGAGTGACTGTGTTCAATATTAACCTTCAATTCTGGTACTTTTGTTATATCGAAAAATATCATTTAAAGTACTTTGGGGCATACAATTACGTATGTGTACCTATAACCAAAGTTATTTAATAGCAAGAACAGTTAGAAAGTTAAGAGGTGCATAATCCTCCTGAAGTTGTTGCATGTTCTTGAGTTTCTATCCATTGCTATTCATATTTTTATTCTTTAAATTTTTAGGTTTATTTCAGGGTCTCTCTCTATATATATAGTAGGGAAGAAGTTTATTACTTTCTCCGATTTAATGGTTGTAATGTCGTGAACATTTTATATCCTAGTGACCGTCCTTTGTTTCTTCATTTCTGAATTCTTAAGGTGTTTTCTGAATTCTTAATATATTTTCCTGTTCTCTTGTACAGTTATCTCTCGTATGTCGGATACGTGAAATGTGCATAAATTTCGATAAATATTCTGTGCGATCACTCAATCCGATTAATTATCCTTCTTCTGCAACCCAGACCATCCTACATACACGACTGTGTAATGTTTCTGTTATGTACGTCAGGGAAGTATTACCTAATTTAGACCGGAGCACAGAGGAGTGGTATCCGCAGGGACTGTATCCTACTTTCCTTACTACCAACCTCTCAGAAAGACTTACGAACCCGCATATTTAACGTGCCCGTACTCCAAGTGATCACCTTGACAGCTTGGGCAAGCCAAGAATCGACATGTGTTGCCCGATTGTATTATATATATATATATAAATATAAATATATATATATATATATATATATATATATATATATATATATATATATATATAAATATATATATATATATATATATATATATATATTGTTTTGTTCATGATCGTCTTGTTTTCATCATGATCGTAAGGTTTTCAGGGTATTGTCTTTTGAGTTTATATATATATATATATATATATTTATATATATATATATATTTATATATATATATATATATATATACATATATGTATATATATATATATATATATATATATATGTATATATAAGTTATTATATATACATGTATATATATATATATATATATATATTTATATATGTATATAAAGTTATTATCTCTCTTTATCATGACTATCTATCTTCCAATAATGTTGCATTTAATGTCAAAAATTTTCCTATGCTCTTGCACTTTGTGTTATACAACAATTATATTATCCAAGGTGATAACATTTATTTACAAACATCTGGTGTACCACAAGGTGGCTGTAGTAGTAGTATACTCGCTAAATTATATCTTTATTATTATGAATGTCATTTTAATTCTAATTCATATATTATACATAGATATGTTGACGACTTAATTTGCATTATCATTGATGATTTCGAACCAATTAATATTGATTTTTACCCATCTAACCTAGAATTAATTTCTAATGAGCCTAACGTTAGTCAAACTGTAAACTTTTTAGACCTATATATAGATACCCTCCATAATCATGTAATTACCAATCTATATGATAAAAAAGATTCTTACAACTTCACTATCATAAAGCTGCTATCATACCAATCTTGTAATTATATTCAATTGTTTAGACACATCATTTTAAACCAGCTATTTCGAATACATCGACTTTCTGATCCTCGGTTTCACTTTCTCCACATCAATAAACTTAAACGCATTTGTCAAAATTACCAATATCCGGAAGTATTTGCAAATAATATTCTTAATGATTTCAAATATACCACGCAATATTTTTCCACATGCATTATTTATCTTTAATTGGATAACTCATTTTTGAGAATTCACCCATTCTTATCACCTAACTTACCACTTGGCCTGAGTCTATTACTGTTTACTATATTCGAATGACTATTTTCCACTTGTCATGAGTCCTTTACTGATTACTATTTTTGAAAGTGTCCATACATATTATGTATCGTTCAAATGTATTCATTCCGGTGCCCACTCGCATTGACAAAGTGAGGTGAAATGCTCAGTCGCTTCTTCCACTTACACGTGGTAACTATGCTTCTGAGTTTATATTTCTGTTCGAGGAGGTATTAATTTTCTGATTTGTAATTCAATTGATTTATTTTTCTCTTTCCACAACCCAGTAGACAGTTCCAATGGTGTCTATAGTTAAATACTATCGCCATTGTCAGAAACTGGCTATTCTATCGGTTTTAATTCGAATTGTATGGCTGTCCTGATGAGAATGCAATATCAAACTAACCGCCATTTTTTGTGTAGTTTCAATTGATTGTTCTCTATGTCTTAATCTTTTATCTTGAGCAAATTATTATTGTCTTTTCTCATTTTTGCCGTGTTTTCTTTTTATTTTTGTTTATATTTATATACTTTTAATTGTGAATTTTGTATCCTAATATTCTTCTCATCCCCCTTTCCATTGTAGTGATATGTTACCTTCTATTTTTATCCTTAGTCTTGGTCTATAGTTACTCATTTGTAACAGATATGCTAGAGATGGGTTTTTTTGTTCATACAGTAGTTTATGCATAATTTAAGATTAAAATCTTTCATTTTTTATTTATATATATATATGTGTGTGTATATATGTATGTATATATACATATATATATATATATATATTTATATATATATATGTAAAAATAGAAAAATTTCTAAAGAAAATTATTGTAATAAATCTTTAGTGTATTTGCGCATAGCAGCATAAGACACTAAAAATATATAATGACATAATAGAAATATAAAAGAAGAAGGAAGATAACGTAAAGTGCTTACACTAAGGCGGTAAGGGGTAGTGACCTTACTCCCCAGTTAACAACATGCATGTCTCTAATGCCGCGGCATGCACTCCTGGACGCCAGCACTGACATTAGCCAACCTCCGGAGTGATAATCATAATCATCACAAGACCCTTGATAAAGGAAGTGGATATGAAAAAGTAAGGACCAAGTTATAGAGACAACCATGTTCCTGTACATGCTACATATTTATAACATCAAAATATTCAATTCAGCAGTTTTGATGTCTGTGATGTCACAATCCATAAAGATGTTCGATCGAAATTCACAAAGTCTTCAAATATCTACACAAATCCAACCCATATATTTCGTTTTTTCCGTAATAATTTTTGATATAATGTATCATAAATCGGTTTGGATATTTTTGCATGAATGCCTGTAGTAAGAATTTTTTGTCACTTTCCAGTCTGGTGACGTCACTGCTTACTATTCTTTTTGTTCTTGCTAGACCACCAATGAATACATTTCTAAATATATTCAAGTGTACATTAGAGGTCCAATGTATGATACCTGCTGTAGCAATATTATAAGTTATTCTTTTATCATATATATAGAATGAAAGTATATTATGGCTGAAATCAATACTAAGATCCAGAAAATTTATTACATTATTCTGGGTTGGTGAATTTTCTTCCAATATTAAATCTGAGTGATAAAATTCAAAATTCATTTGAAAATTTTCGTTTTCATAAGCTATTAACAAATCATCGACGTAACGTATGTAAATCAATTCATTGTTAATAATCTTCCTTTATCAAGGGTCTTGTGATGATTTTGATTATCACTCCGGAGGTTGGCTAATGTCAGTGCTGGCGTCCAGGAGTGCATGCAGCGGCATTAGAAACATGCATGTTGTTAACTGGGGGAGTAAGGTCACAACCCCTTACCGCCTAAGTGTAAGCACTTTACGTTACCTTCCTTCTTCTTTTATATTTCTATTACGTCATTATATATATATATATATATATACACAATGGCGGTAAGGGGTTGTGACCTTACACCCCAGTTGTCAACAAGCTTGTCATAAATGCCGCGGCATTGCACTCCTGGACGCCACGAGTATATATATATATATATATATATATATATATATATATATATATATATATATATATATATATATATATATATATATATATATATATATATATATATATATATATATATATATATATATATATATATGTATATATATATATATATATATATATATATATATATATGTATATATATATATATATATATATATATATATATATATATATATATATGTATATATATATATATATATATATATATATATATATATATATATATGTATATATATATATATATATATATATATATATATATATGTATATATATATATATATATATATATATATATATATATGTATATATATATACATATATATATATATATAAATATATATATATATATATATATGTATGTATATATATATGTATATATATACATATATGTATATATATATGTATATATATATATATATATGTATACATATATATATACATATATATGTAATGTTGTATTTCACGGTGTTTTCATATTATATACTAGCCGCCTTTGGCGACCAGTCTGTTCGCTACCCTTGAAAATTCTGACCGTGGCAAACTCGTTGGCGCGACCTACCAGAAAGGTGTAAGGTAACTGCTTGGAAGGCCAGGAAGTGCCACCCAATTTAGACCGGAACCCAATGGGGGAGGCATCCAAAGAGACCGTACCCTCCTTCCCTACCACAAACCTCTCGGAAGGACTTGCAGTCCCACATGTTTAACGTGATCGTACTCCGCGTGAACACGGCTGCAGTTTTGGCAATGGCGGGAATCGAACCCGGGCCTACCGAGTGAAATTCCCGCGCGCTAACCACTGGGCTACCGTGCCATCCGCGACAATCTCCATAACTTTATTTTTATTCGGCCAATTTAGACTGAAACCCAGTGGGGGAGGCATCCACATGGACCGAACCCCCCTTCCCCTACCACCAACCTCTCGGAAGGACTTACCGACCCACATGTTTAACGTCATCGTACTCCGCGTGAACATGGCGGCAATTTTGGGAATCGAACCCGGGCCTACCAAGTGCAAATCCCGCGCACTAACCACTGGGGTACTTCACCCTCCGCGATATTCTTCATAACTTTCTTTTTATTCACCCAATTTAGACCGGAACCAAGTGGAAGAAGCATCCACAGGGACCGTACCCTTCTTCCCCTACCACCAACCTCTCGGAAGGCTTACAGACCCACATGTTTAACGTGATCGTTTACGCGGCAATTTTGGGAATCGAACCCGGACATACCGAGTGCAATTTCCGCGCGCTAACCATTGGGCTACTTTGCCCTACGCGACAATCTCCATAACTTTCTTTTTATTCATCCACAGGGACCGTACCCTCCTTCCCCTACCACCAACCTCTCGGAAGGACTTCCGGACCCACATGTTTATTGTGATCGTACTCCGCGTGAACACGGCGGCAGTTTTGGAAGTGGCTGGAATCGAACCCGGGCCTACCGAGTGCAATTCCTGAGCGCTAACCACTGGGCTGGCTCGCCCTCCGCAACTTTCTTTATATTCACCCAATTTAGACGGGAACTCTGTGAGGGAGGCATTCATAGGGACCGTACCCTCCTTCCCCTACCACCAATCTCTCGGAAGGACTTCCGGACCCACATGTTTATCGTGATCGTACTCCGCGTGAACACGGCGGCAGTTTTGGAAGTGGCGGGAATCGAACCCGGGCCTACCGAGTGCAATTCCTGAGCGCTAACCACTGGGCTGCCTCGCCCTCCGCAACTTTCTTTATATTCACCCAATTTAGACGGGAACCCTGTGAGGGAGGCATCCACAGGGACCGTACCCTCCTTCCCCTACCACCAACCTCTCGGAATGACTTACGGGCCCACATGTTTAACGTGATCGTATTCCGCGTGAACACTTCGGCAGTTTTGGCAGTGGCGGGAATCGTACCCGGGCCTACCGCTAACTTCCCGTGCGTTAATTTACAATTTAAAATGACCATATGCTCTCTAGGCTCTTAATTCCATCATCCTCATTCCATTGTTCCATCATTTAAAATATCCATCATTCCATCATTTAAAATATCCATAAAATTAAAATATCCATCGTTCCATCATTTAAAATATCCATAAAATTAAAATATCCATTTAAAAAATCCATATCGTTCCATCATTTAAAATATAAATATAATAATTTCTACAATGCATATGTTAAGCTCTTATTTCATTTAAAATCGGAAGCGGGGGAAACGGAAAGTTAAAACCAATTCGTTTCTTATTGTCCCACCCATCGCTATGCATATACAGAACCGTGACGTCAACCTCCACCTTGACGTCCCCACCCACCACCTTCCCTGCTTCTGTGGGGGAGAAACGTCGGTTAAGAAATGCTTTAGCGGATCGCCGAGAAATTGAAATTCGGAAAATCTTAAAATCCCGATCCTGTGGCCAATACGGAATATTTCTTGACCAGATTGGACTTGTAAGAATGCCAGATATTTGACCTTTCTAAAAATGTAAATTATTAGTCGAAATTGTGAGTACTTTTTACTATGCGAGAATTTAAAAACCAAAAATCGTTTTTTTGAGTCAAAAGTGACTTTTGTTTTAAAATCATAAAAAAATATTAGAATTTGTCTCTGAGATTTGAAATTTATATATGTTTACTCGAAATTCTCTGCTCTTTCCGATGGTGTGATTTGTTTTTTTCTATAATGTCTGGATCGTGGAGAAAAAGGGGCAAAAAGGTCAAAAAACGGTCGAAATCGCATAAAACATTAAATAACAAAAAAATTAATTAAAATTTTAAAAATCGGTATTCACGAATCCCCTCCCCCCCCCCCGGGTCTCCGATTGCCAAATTTCGTAGCTCTCCGATGCGCGGTCGCTGAACGTTCAATAAAATATCCATTCGTTCAATTATTTAAAATATTCAATATCGTTCCACAAATACATAAATATAATAAGTTCAAATACATCACCACAATTCAATCTACCATAATGCAATCATTTAAATTATTTAAAATATCCATAAATTAAAATATCCATTTAAAATATCATATAAATATAATCATTTCACCCGTTGTATACAACACATATCTTAATTCATTTAAACCCGGAAGGGCGGTCGGTCTCCATGGAGACGGGGAGAAAATTCAACGGGTGAAAACGCGTTCGCCGAGAAATTGGAAATCCTTAGGTCATTAAAATCGCGATCCTGTGAATATTTATAATTATTTCTTGACCATATTGGACTTGTAAGAATGCCAGATGTTTGACCTTTCTAAAAATGTAAATTATTAGTCGAAATTCTGAGTACTTTTTACTATGCGAGAATTTAAATACCAAAAATCGTTTTTTTGAGTCAAAAGTGACTTTTGCTTTAAAATCATAAAAAAATATTAGAATTTGTCCCTGAGATTTGAAATTGATATATGTTTACTCGAAATTCTCTGCTCTTTCCGATGGTGTGATTTGTTTTTTTCTACGATATCTGGATCGTGGCGAAAAAAGGGCAAAAATGTCAAAAAACGGTCGAAATCTCATAAAACATTAAATAACAAAAAAAATAATTAAAATTTTAAAAATCGGTTTTCACCTGTCCCCTTCCCACCCCCCAGGGTCTCCGATTGCCAAATTTCGTAGCTCTCCGACGCGCGGTCGCGAAACGTATAGTGTATAAGACAGACAGACAGACAGACGCACAGACACACAGACATTGCCTTTTATTATTTACTAGCCGCCTTTGGCGACCAGCCTGTTCGCTACCCTTGAAAATTCTGACCGTGGCAAATTCTAACCGTGGCACACTCGCTGGCGCGACCTACCAGAAGGAACGACCTACCAGGAAGTGCCACCCAATTTAGACAGGAACTCAGTGGGGGAGGCATCCACAGGGACCGTACCCTCCTTCCCCTACCACCAACCTCTCGGAAGGACTTACGGTCCCGCATGTTTAACGTGATCGTACTCCGCCTGAACACGGCGGCAGTTTTGGCAGTGGCGGGAATCGAACCCGGACCTACCTAGTGCAAATCCCGCGCGCTAACCACAGGGCTACCGCGCCCTCCGCGACAATCTCCATAACCTTCTTTTTATTCACCCAATTTAGACCGGAACCCAGTAGGGGAGGCATCCACAGGGTCCGTACCCTCCTTCCTCTACCAACAACCTCTCGGAAGGACTTACGGATCCACATGTTTAACGTGATCGTACTCCGCGTGAAAATGGCAGCAGTTTTGGCAGTGGCGGCAATCGAACCCTAGCCTACCGAGTGCAATTCCCGCGCGCCAACCACTGGGCTACCGCGCCCTCCGCGACAATCTCCATAACCTTCTTTTTATTCACCCAATTTAGACCGGAACCCAGTGGGAAAGTCATTCACAGGGTGCGTACCCTCCTTCCTCTACCACCAACCTCTCGGAAGGACTTACGGACCCACATGTTTAACGTGATCGTACTCCGCGTGAACACGGCAGCAGTTTTGTCAGTGGAGGGAATCGAACCCGGGCCTACCGAGTGAAATTCCCGCACGCTAACCACTGGGCTACCGCGCCCTCCGCGACAATCTCCATAACTTTCTTTTTATTCACCCAATTTGGACCAGGACCCAGTGGGGGAGGCATCCACAGAGACCGTACCTTCTTTCCCTGCCACCAACCTCTCGGAAGGAATTATCGACCCATATGTTTAAGGTGATCGTACTCCGCATCAGTGGCGGGAATCGAACCCAGGCCTACCGAGTGCAATTCTCGCGCGCTAACTTCCCGTGCGCTAATTTAAATTTATAACGACCATATGCTAGGCTCTTAATTCCACCATCCTCGTTCCATCGTTCCATCATTTAAAATAGCCATATAATTAAAATATCCATTTAAAATATCTATAAATTAAAATATCCATAAATTAAAATATCCATTTAAAATGAAAAAATCAACCATATCGTTCCACCAATCCATAAATATAATAATTTCAAATACATCACCACAATTCAAACCACCATAATTCAATCATTTAAATTATTTAAAATATCCATTTAAAAATATCCATTTAAAATATCATATAAATATAATAATTTCGCCCGATGTATACAACACTTATGCTCGTAATTCAGTTAAAACCGAAAGCGCGGTCTCCATGGAGACGGGGAAGAAACTAATGCGGATGGGGGGAAAATGCCATTGAGGAACTGAGCCGGTAGCCGACAAATTTAAAATCATGGCGTCTTTAAAATTGCCATCCTGAAGGCAATTTTCATTATTTCTGGACCAGATTGGACTTGTAAGAATGCCAGATGTTTGACCTTTCTGAAAATGTAAATTATTAGTCGGAATTAGTCTAACTTTGGATTTAATAATTTATTTTTATATATATGTATATATATATATATGTATATGTATATATATATATGTATATATATATATGTATATATATATATATATGTATATATATGTATATATATATATATATATATATATATATATATATATATATATATATATGTATATATAAGTATATATATATATATATGTATATATATATATGTATATATATATATATGTATATATATATATGTATATATATATATGTATATATATATATATATATACATATGTATATATATATATATGTATATATATACATATATATATATATATGTATATATATGTATATATATATATATATGTATATATATATGTAGTATATGTATATATATATATATGTATATATATATATATATATATATATATATATACATATGTATATATATATATATATGTATATATATATATATATATGTATATATATATGTATATATATATAATATGTATATGTATATATATATGTATATATATATATGTATATATATGTATATATATATATATTTATGTATATATATATATATATGTATATATATATATATATATATATATATATGTATATATATATATATATATATATATATATATATATTTATGTATATATATATATGTATATATATATATATGTATATATATATATATATATATATATATATATATATTTATGTATATATATATATGTATATATATATATATGTATATATATATGTATATATATATATATATATATATGTATATATATATATATGTATATATATATATATACATATATATATATATGTATATATATATATATATATGTATATATATATGTATATATATATATATATATATATGTATATATATATATGTATACTATTGCGATAAAATGAGACAAAATACATCGTTAGATGCTGTATAGTCTGTAAATTTTACTGAGAGAAATAAAAATAATGATTAGAAAATAAACATTCAGATAAATATTTGATATTTTCCATTTACCGATTTTATCGATTGAAAAAAATGTGAAATTAATCCCGCCATGGATTCGAAACATGGACACTCCATTTATTAAACTACTGACATGCTATCAATATCCCGAAAAGATTCACATCAGCAATATTTTTTTATTTAGTTTTATAGTTACTTTATGTTTAAGCATTTTCACACAGAGAAAGATCAAAAACAGTTCTTTCTGATAATCTTGAACCGAATCACCGAATCCGTAGAATAATTCCTTAATATTTATCTTTCTCTCTCTCTCTCTCGCAGTATATTCGGTGATTCGGTTCAAGATTATCAGAAAGAACTGTTTTTGATCTTTCTCTGTGTGAAAATGCTTAAACATAAAGTAACTATAAAACTAAATAAAAAAATATTGCTGATGTGAATCTTTTCGGGATATTGATAGCATGTCAGTAGTTTAATAAATGGAGTGTCCATGTTTCGAATCCATGGCGGGATTAATTTCACATTTTTTTCAATCGATAAAATCGGTAAATGGAAAATATCAAATATTTATCTGAATGTTTATTTTCTAATCATTATTTTTATTTCCCTCAGTAAAATTTACAGACTATACAGCATCTAACGATGTACTTTAACTACTTAAAATATATTACTTTAAATGCTTAAAATATATTACTTTAAATACTTTAAATGATTAATACTTTAAATACTTATATATACAGCAGCTAATGATATACTTTAAATACTTAAAATATATTACTTTAAATACTTAAATACTTTAAATAGTTAAATACTTTAAATACTTAATACTTTAAATACTTATATACTTTAAATACTTAAACTTATACTTTAAATTTATCTGCAGACATATTTTTATTATCTGTACATCGATACATTTTTTTAACTCAATTCCGCAACAATTCCGCATTTTTTTTTTGTAACATACACTATAAATTAAAGCGTTATTTTTTTTAGACGTTTGCATATCTCACAACAAGAATTATTTAAAGCTACACAAAAAGCCGTGCTTTTAAATTATAATGTGATACAAAATAAAGAGACAATTCTAAATCCATGTCATGCAAAATTATGCTATTTAGATAAATTTATGTTTCTCTTTAAACATTTTTGTGAAAACACATTTGGATCTAACCCAAGCCATTAATAATACACTATTATTTTTTTACAGATTAGGGTTAAAATTTTCTAATGGTTGTTTCAGTCTTGCTTTCATTAATTGTGCTCTTTGAAGATATTTCTCTCGTAATGGCTCATAAGAAAAGAAAAAATAATCCCAAAACATATAATGTAAAAAAGCACAAAACTAAAATAAAAAGAGTTATAAATGTTGTATTAAATTAAATAATTTGTTTTTATGCCGAATATATAAGATGATTGATCAGATATGAATAAATACCAAGAACCGTGTCGTAATATGAAATACATCCTTATCAAAATACAAATAATTTTCCAGCGCTAATTAACTTACAATATCAGTGTCACTACTGTAAGTAATTTAACTTAAATCACTTAAAAAACAGTGAAAACACCCGAAAACGAAATCCAGTAAAAAATCAGTAAAAGAAAAAGGAGTGAAATAAAATATTTTATACAGCATTAGTAACAGAATCAACCGGCAGTTAAACAAGTCATCAGTCATTTTTTCCGGATGACATGAAAATGGCAAAATATTCAGGACGGATGAAAATAGCGGAAGAATATAACGTAATGACGTGAATGAAGTTTTATAGATGGAAATATTTTGCGAGAAGAAACTATGTGCTGAGTGTAGTGCTCTCTACGTACTCTAGGATCGAGGATGAACTCATAAAAGATGAAATACGAAAATGATAAAAGTACGTAACGAAATGACTTGAAAATTGGATTGATGAAAGTGTTCTGTGAAAAGAAAGGCGCGTTTTAACTTTTTACGTGTTCTGAGACACGAAAACCTGCCCGTCAGAGATGACATAGAAAATGATATAATGACATAATGGAATGATCTGAAAATGTAATAGATTTCAATGTTAAGCAAGGTGAAATTTTGTGCTGAGTCTCAGCTCTCTATGTTTTCTGGGAGCTAAGAACAAGTCCTTCAAACGCGTTGAACTAAAGAGCAGAGTATGTGAAGTTCCCGTTTCGGCTGACCCCGTTTTGGGATCATACACAAATTACGAAAGAAATCAATGATTACATAAATAAATAATAATTTTGCTACTTGTTATCACAAAAGTATCTACACTGTGTAGAAATAATAACCTTATACAAAGATTATAAAGCTTGTTCAAAATGTTTTCAAACCGTGCCAAAGATCCATTAAATATAAGAGGCAGATTATTTGCCTATGGTGCATTTCTGCGTTGTGTTATTTGCACTCTTGCTGTAATCATTTACGTATTTATTTTTGATTCATCTCTCACTAACTTTGTTTAAATATATCTCTAACTTTTTTTGATAAAATGCTGAAATTTTGTACATCACCCAATTAGTGTATGGGGCACATTTTACTAAATGGAAATGTTTTTGTACGGGGACCATGTAAAAATATTTTTTTTATTTTTTATATCCTTTATTAAAACACTTTCTAAATTTACATTCAAACCCTTGCTCCTATTACAGCAACACATTTAAAGGTAAATACCAACCACTTTTTTGAATATTGAAAAAAAAAAAAAAAATATCATCAAAGTGACCACTAAGAATCCAAAAATATTTACAAGTATAAATTCAATATCAGAATAGTTATCAATTATTTGGTCAATAATAAATAATTAATAAATACATAATAAAATTTTATAATCCCCATGTTTCATTTGCCGCAGTTACGCACTTGCTCTATAACCTTAATTGTAAACTGCTGTGAGTTGGCTCAAAGCTAAGTCTGTCTCAATCACACTCCAATGTATACAGAACATTAGGTAACTAAATTTACGTTATTTTATTCTGATTCAATATCAGATTTTAAACATTGCATTGTATTCTCATATTAATATTACTGGGCATCATGCTGGTATATTTAATTATTTTGTTTGGTTAATTTTATATTTAAATCTGATCCATTTTCTACATTCTTCTACGTCGGGCCATGTGCATAATTTATGTAATACAATTTACAGTGTTGCACGCAGAAAAGTAGAAGTTCATAATTAACGAACAATGTATGACCCATGATAACGTACATGGTTTCGGAAATGTTTTTAACTTTTTACAATTATATTCATATTAAAAAGAAGTTTGGGAACCAGAAAGGATCAAATATCAAATTATAGCTTTCCACTTCTATCCCCAAGCGTTATAGAAAAGGTCTAATCATGCTCTATGTGCTAAATATGCAATATTTTTTTGTTTGAAACTTTTCGCCTTATACACTATTCATGCCTTTACACAATGTATGTTTATGCAGGGGATTAGGGGATTCGTAACTCAAGTACATATATGATTTATAACACTTACAATAAATTTTAATCTAAGGGTGTAGATAAGGGATTATACTCACCAAGCTTTCACCACATGTAATTATTTTTTCAATTTCTTACCTTATATATGGAACAGGGAAAGATGGGTATTTTATACCTATTTAATACCTGTTTTATTTATAATGTTCTATTTAAAATTTTTACAAGCTTGTCGCAAAGTCAATTCTGATTTCAAATTTTCAGTTCAGACCATTTTCAATACATGATCAATCTATATTAATACCAGTAAGTTTTGTTTTCTTATTTGCATTCCTCATTTTTGAAATTTGTTGATTGTCTTTGTCCTTATGACTTGCATTATGCTTTATTATTTCATCTTTTTGTCTTAATTTCTTTTATTTCTTTGTATTTGTAGAAAATTATGGAATAGTGTATTATGAGTTACTACATACATTCTAACTTTGGATTTAATAATTTATATATATATATATATATATATATATATATATATATATATATATATATATCCCCAACCATTATAGAATAGGGCTACTCATTCTGTATCAGAATAAAGTGGTATAAAAATTATTTTTTCACAATTCTAGTTTACAGAAATGTTAATAATACTTTTGTACTCACTTGAGAAGGGAACAACAGTAACAAGCTTTTCAATGATATGAGAGATGTTTAATTGTCTTTCGTTTGCTTGATGGAACCGCGTTTTTCTGACATCCTCACACAATAAATTTCCAAACTCAAAATGCAATGTCAGAAACATATAAAACAACTGTATTTTTCTGTGAACATTTTATCGATTCTTTAAAACTCTTTAACTTGTCCACAGCTGGAATAAAGTTTGAGTCTCGTATAAGCATGCAAAACATACAAAAATCATATCGATTATATAAAAATCAGATATATATATACTACAAAAGAACTTGATATGTTATATTTCTTCCTCATTAATTATATTTTTTTTTACAATTTTAAATGAGACCTAAGAAAGCTTTTATTGTATAAATTTAAAATACCAAATTATGGATTTGATCGATTTCATTTGATGCAATTTTCATTGAAATATATCAAAAAATATTAGGATATAGTATCACTAGAGAATCCTAACTTTCGAATATTGTAACATTTGCAAAGAACCTTGCTGATCCTGCCAGGACTCGAACCACAGATTTTCGTACTGTCCAGCTGACGCTTTACTAATGGAGCTACTATCCCGAAATTTTAAACACTTATACTCAAATTGAACTTTGCATTATCTTCCCTTTAGTATCAGATGGATGTGCAACTTGACATACTGACTGATCAACTCTTGCTATTTGTGCCTTAAGTTATCCTCCCGGTGCTATTTGTATCCAGGTTACTATCAAGTGCGGTCTTTAGCCTAATGACTTTGAAATCGACGTCCACAGTGCAAAAGTTCCCTGAATCCCTACTAATCGGATTAAGGTTTCAATTTTAGACCTTCAGCATAACTGCACTAATCTGCAAGGATAATTTGGTTGACCTTCATTGTCAAAACCCTTGCTGCCGCAGCCGGGACTTGAACCCCAGTTATTCGCACTGAGCGGGGGACTTTTGCACTTTGGGCGCCGATTTCAAAGTCATTAGGCTAAAGACCGTACTTGATACTAACCTGGATACAAATATCACCGGGAGAATAGCAGAAAATGCCCTTTTGATTGAACTCCCAGGTACGAATTACAAGCACTTTAGTAGTGGATCGTGAAGTGACGCACGATAAGAGCTGTTGCAATTAAAGTTACAAGCTAAATGGGTTATTACTATTATTATTTGGCGATTTTATCAGACTCGTTTGGCTTTGTTTCGGTAATATTTGGCAATACTTGTGCCAGTAGCGCGGAGTGCTCGTTGTCGAAGAAGAGGGGCGAATCCCGCAGATGCACCTGCTTCACCCATTCCTGAAGTCACGGGCCTTCACTGGTGTACTTGTCTCGAAGTGAACTCCGCACATTTTATCTTTTAAACACGAAATTTTGTAGAATGGAAGTAATGGAGAGGTGTATTAGAAACATGCTTTAAAACTCGTATCGCATTCTCTATTCCAATAAGGATAATAGAAATCGTAAAGGTAATTGAAAACGGCTTCTTATTCTGGATTCCATAGAAGTGAATACGTAAAAATTAAAAGTTTTGCTAATCCCGTTTTTGTCTGCACTGTACTTTATAATAAATATTTGATTTTCATATAATATGTTTATTTTTTACTTATTCGCTTCTCACGAATTTATATTTCACCGATCGGCTATTGTAATATGCAAATTTAATTTGTGGATCGGCTATTTGTAATATGTAAATTTAGTTTGTGGATAAGCTGTATATGAATGTGTAATATGCTTGTATCATATCAAATGCCTTTGATATAGGGCATTTTATGCCCATAGGAGCTTAGATAAATCTAATGTAATTTACGTAATGTGTGCTGAAATGAATATTTTATTTATAAGTTATTTCAACATGAAGTAGGATGTGCATTGCCTTGGAATATGGTTGAAATTATTATGTTTTACTTTATGCTGTTATTAAGCCAAGATTTCCGATGAAGCTCTGAACTTTATTAGTAGTTTGAATGCATTTTGATCATTAAATGCATATTCCCCTTCCATGTATATTATTTCCATTTGTTAAATTATAACTATTTAAATGCTAATATCAAAACTCCATATATATATATTCACGATTTGTTCTGCACAATCACATCTAGAGAGATTCTCTTATAATTCATGGAAAATGTTTGGATTTGTTTTAAATAGAAAAACATAACTAACACGCCAAATTGACATATTTTTCTTCTTCTCAAGTGAGTGCGGTTTTGATTTTGAATTATATCTTAGATTATAAAAGTAGTATTAATTCATTTCTTGTATAATTTATTATATATCTGTTTAACTCTGAACAAGATATCATCTTGAGGGTTGACGGAATTTAACTTTTGAAATCTCCGAGAAGGAAATTCGAGAAGAACTGTTTCGTCTGTCGACTTTAATTAAATTTTCATTTATATTTTAAATTTTTGCACACAATCTGTTTCATTTCCATAAGAAAAATTGCGTTATGAAGTCCCATATATTTTAATTAGATATAGTCTTCTAAGTAAAATTGTTGATTGTTTAGTCTTCAATGTAGACTGAATATTTTCTAGCCTTTTATAATTTTAGCTGATTATCTGTGTACACCTGAACAAAGAAATTGATTACATGTGTAAAATTGAACAAGGAAGGTTTTAAATTACTTGTGAACCGCGAACCAAGGAAACTGATAGGTGGCTGAGAGATAACGATTTGTAGAAGACAAGAATGAGACATAATTTATTACACCAAAGAAATCATTACTTTTGTATATGTCAATTTTTCGAATAGCATCAGTTAACAGTTTCATTCTTTTGTTCAAACGTGCGGCGTCCTCTATCGGTCAGCTGGAAAACAGACAAATGTTTTCTGAAAATATGTCTATCGTGTAATTTTTTCGAGTTATCTGTGTAAAGCTCAACAAATAAACGGAAGAATCGCATGTGTAATATTGAACACGTTATCCCATAGAGGACTGAAAAACAACGACTTACAAAATATTTTCAATGTTTCTTCTCTCAAGACGAAAAAATATTTGTAGACTTTTTCAGCCATTTTATATAGACAATTATCCACTTATAATTTTAATAACTACATTTATCTTTAGAAGAAGCTGTCGTTTCAATAATGACGTAAGCATGTACAATAGATTTTAGAGTGTCTGTTGTTTTCATTAATTTCCTCGTTTAAGGTGTTTGTCAAGAAGTAAGTGGAAATGGACTCTGTTGTACGCTCCTGTTGGCTGAAACTAACATAGTATATGAGAGATTTTTCATTTAACGTAGTGGAAGGCAGTCAAGGTATATATTTCTGTGAGGAAAGAGAAAAGGGCTAAAAATATAATTACGACTACAGAATTGCAAGTTAGAATATAGGTGTTATTGTGCGTGTAATTAATAAATAATTATTTTGGCTGTAAACAAGAAAACGAGCTACTAAAATTTGTAAATGTATTGCATCTTTGAACTGTAAAATTTTTGTACTCATAGTATTTATAGTTTCAGAGGAAAAGGAACATGAAAATAGCAAACTCAACATTGACGAGATAGGCTAGTTTCGGCCTCCTTAATAAAATTATTTAAATGATAACATCTAAGGCTAGTTACTTGAGCAAATGTTTCAATTGGGAATTATTTAGGGTAAAGATAGAAATTTCTGAACTACTATTTAATTAAAGAATTAAATAATACTATTAAGAATTTTTTATGATATACTAGCCGCCTTTGGCGACCAGCCTGTTCGCTACCCTTGAAAATTCTGACCGTGGCAAACTCGCTGGCGCGACTTACCAGAAAGGTGTAAGGTAACTGTTTGGACGGCCTGGAAGTGCCACCCAATTTAGATCGGAACCCAGTGCGGGAGGCATCCACAGGGACCGTACCCTCCTTCCCCTACCACCAACATCTCAGAAGGACTTACGGACCCACATGTTTAACGTGATCGTACTCCGCGTGAACACGACGGCAGTTTTGGTAGTGGCGGGAATCAAACCCGGACCTTCCGAGTGCAATTCCCGCGAGCTATCCACTGAGCTACTGTTCCCTCCGCGACAATCCCCATAACTTTCTTTTTATTCACCCACTTTAGACCGGAACTCAGTGGGGAGGCATCCACAGGGACCGTACCCTCCTTCCCTTACCACTAACATCTCGGAAGGACTTACGGACCCACATGTTTAGCGGGATCGTACTCCGCCTGAACACGGCGGCAGTTAAGGCAGTGGCTGGAATCGAACCCGGGCCTACCGATAACTTCCCGCGCGCTAATTTACAATTTAAAGTGACCATATGCTAAGCTCTTAATTCCATCATCCTCATTCCATCGTTCCATTGTTCCATCATTTAAAATATCCATAAAATTAAAATATCCATCTTTCTATCACTTAAAATATCCATAAAATTAAAATATCCATCTTTCTATCACTTAAAATATCCATAAAATTAAAATATCCTTTTAAAATATCCACAAATTAAAATATCCATTTAAAAAATCCATATCGTTCCATCATATAAACTATAAATACAATCATTTGTACAATACATATGCTAAGCTCTGAATTCATTTAAAACCGGAAGCGCGGAAAGCAAACACTAATTCGGTTTTTTATTGTCCCACCCATCGCTATGCATATTTAGAACCGTGACGTCACCTCCACCTGTACACAACCCGGCGGCATTGAAACGCGTGCTTGGGTGAAACGGGCGATGGGAAATGGGAACTTCTTTCGCCCGCCGCGATGAATTTTAAAATCATGACTTCTTTAAAATTCCAATCCAGCGGCCAAGCTTAATTATTTCTTGACCAGATTGGGCTTGTAAGAAAGCCAGATGTTTGAGCTTTCTAAAAATGTAAATTATTAGTCGAAATTACGAGTAATTTTTACTATGCGAGAATTTAAAATCAAAACCAGTTTTTTTAGTTGAAAGTGACTTTTGTTTTAAAATCTTTAAAAAATATTAAAAATTAGAATTGAGATTTGAAATTGATATATTTTTACTCGCAATTGTCTGCTCTTTCCGGTGGTGTGATTTGCTTTTTTCTACAACGTCTGGATCGTGGAGAAAAGGAGCAGAAAGGCACAAAACGGTCGAAATCGCATAAAACATTAAATAACAAAAAACATAATAAAAATTTTAAAAATCGGTTTTCAAGTGTCCCCTTCCCACCCCCGGGTCTCCGATTGCCAAATTTCGTCGGATAAATATAATAATTTCACCCGATGTATACAACACATGTGTTAAGCTCTTAATTCATTTAAAACAGGAAGTGCGGTCTCCGTGGAAATGGGTGAAAAATTTCTACGGAAGAAAACGCTGTTTGGCAAGAAATTCAAAATCCTTAGTTCATTAAAATCGCGATCCTGTGGATATTTGTAATTATTTCATCAACAGATGGAGCTTGTAAGAAAGCCTGTCGTTTCAGCTTTCTAAAAATGTAAATTATTAGTCGAAATTATGAGTACTTTTTACTATGCGAGAATTCAAAAACCAAAGTTCGTTTTTTTTTAGCCAAAAGTGACTTTTGTTTTAAAATCTTTAAAAAACATTAGAAATCGAAGTTGAGATTTGACATTGATATATTTTTACTCGCAATTGTCTGCTCTTTCCGGTGGGGTGATTTGTTTCTTTCTGCGACGTCTGGATCATGGAGAAAAATGGCATAAAGGGAAATAAACGGTCTAAATCTCATAAAACATTAAATAAAAAAATAATTAAAATTTAAAAATCGATTTTCACGTGTCACCTCCCCCCCACCCAGGTCTCCGATTGCCAAATTTCGTAGCTCTCCGACGCGCGGCGGTCGCGAAACGTATAGTGTATAAGAGACACAGACACACAGACATTGCCTTTTATTATTTAAGATATATATATATATATATATATATATATATATATATATATATATATATATATATATATAAAATTGAAGAATTTTTATTTTACTTGTATCATATATACCTGAGATAGATCATTAATAGAAAATGTTCTGTGTACCATAAGTGAAAGGAAGATGGACTGAAATGTAAATGTGACATCAAAAATGCTATACGACAAGCCATTGAATATTTTAAAAAACATGATAAAAAACATAATAAATAAAACAGGTACTATATTGGTATGAATTACCTCTTTTTCCCTGTTCCATATAAAATTAAGGAATGGAATAAGAATTACGTGTGATGAAGACGTTTGAATTAATTTGGGTACAACACATTAAGATGAAACTATTGATATAAATCATATATGTAATGCAGGTACTTAAGGTACTAATCCCTTTGTTCCCTACATAAACATACATGGTGTAAATGTAAGAAATGTGTTTAAAAATGAAATGTTGCAAAACAGAAACATTGTTCTGCACAATGAGCTAGACTTTTTCTAACTCCCAAAATTTTTCTTTTGAAATTGAATAAATTGATTAAAGTGAAAAACATTTCCTAAACCATGTACATTAGTAAGGGCCATACGTGTTTCGTTAATGCGGATTCTACGTTTCTGTGTGCATTACTGTAAATCGTATTACATAAATATTGCACATGATCCGACGAAGAAGAAAATACAAATTGGATCAGATATATAAGAAATCAAATATAATAATCAAATATACCAGAATGTGGCTAAGTATTTAAAGGAGAATATAATATAATGAATATGTATAAAAGTATTACCCCTTGAGCTGCTTAGCTGTGTAGATTATATGATACTGACTAAGCATTTTTACTCAATACAGGTTACAATTAATTCTATATACTAAGGTTTCAACGGTTGGAAGTGAAACATGGAGATGTAAAATTATTTAAAATTCTTTGAAAATGATCTGTCAATATGTTGCTGTAATTGTAGCACTTGTATTTTGGATGGTGGTGTTTATGAATTTAAAAAGATGTTCTTTGTAGTCACAAAGTGTACTTAACATTTTTATTCTTAATAATTGGTTATTAATAATATTTTTATATACTGATTTTGAAAGATTGGATGAATAATGTTGGAGTTTATTTACTTTGAAGTTATAAGTTTCTGTTTTGCCGTATAGTTTGAATTTTAATGTGCCTGCATTTTGAAATTTTAAACCAACGTCTAGATAATGGATTCAGTTTGATACATATACATTTTCAATTAATTCTAAATTGGTTGGATAAAAATTAAAGTTTAATATAGTTGCTTTATTAGTAATTCCAATAATAATTAGGTCATCAATAAATCTGTACATGATATAACTGTTGAAAGTTTATTGAATTTCGTAAAAATGTAGATAAAGTTCGGTCAGTATTGTAGATGAGATTCCTCCCTGTGGTATTCCCTTATTTAATTTGTATATGCAATTTCCTTGAGATATATACTGTTTGAATAGAATGGATTTTGATAATGTTTTGAATTTTGAAAAAGATATGCTTTTTGAATGAGTAAATTGTTCATATAAATTCATTACGACTTCATATAAATCATTAATCATTAATATCGATGTTATTAAAGAGGTCTTTGAAATCAAAAGTTTTAATATCATATATGTAAGGTAGTTGTTTTAGGTGATTAATCAGTTCTAAACTATTTTTGATTGTATGTGTTTGTTGTGTAGTGAAATGATCACAAATTTGATTTAGTATAATTTGAAGTTGTTTGTCAGAAGCATTGGTGTATGAATTAAATCCTATAGTAACAGTTCTAAAAGAAATTGGTGATTTATTGAATTCAGGTATGAGTATCAGGTAAGGAAAATTAAAATTGTGTTTTTGTTTACGAAGTTTGTAGTAAGCAATTATTTATGAATGAATATATATATATATATATATATATATATATATATATATATACACACATAAATTATTTATATATATATATATATATATATATATATATATATATATATATGTTTCTTCATGAATCAAGTTCTTTAATAAATGTGTGTTTTATAAAAGTATATAATTAGTTTTATCAAATGGTTCCATTATCCAGCATATGAAGGAGAGATGGCCACTGTCTAAAATAAAAAATAATTAAATACTTAAAAGCTTGAAAATTAGTTATAGAATTTTTAAAACCATATAATAAATAAGAAGCTGTTCTTTCTTCTTTCTATTTTTAAATAGAAAGATTGTACTAAAAAAGTAGCTGATAAGTTATGTAATGACTAAGTAAAGAAAATTCAAATTTACATATAAACAATAAAATAGCAATAAATAATATTGTTGCTGTCTCAAAGAAGCAATGGATCATATTCAATATTAAAATATCGATCCATATTACTGATCACTCGCCTGATGCCATTGCGACTAAAAAACAATAACTCTAATCTATGTTGTCGTAGTAAACACTTGAATGCTATAGCATGAAACTTTAACTTTCAACAACTATTTTTAAAATTTTTATAAAGTTAATGTTAAATCGATAATAAATATAAAATGCCACACTTACCTTACAGTACAGTACATAAAAAACCATATTTTATGTAAAACTATATTAAACGTAATTACTTGGTTTGGGATAAATCAACAATCTCAGACAATAAAACACAAAACACTCTGTAAATTAAAAACAATGTTAAAACTAGTGCAAAAAGTTTGTAAGACACTTTTAGCAAAACTTGTCCGTGAATGCTGGTCTTTAAGAATGTACGCGTAGGAAACACCCTCTGCTGAGCAAGTTTTGCAACTGTCTGAATAAGATAAAACCAAAAAATTAAAACTTCCTTAAGCGCAACACATTCGATATATTCGATCCTTCTTAACCTATATTAGATTTCAAAGTTATTCATTTATGTTTTTAGGATTCTTTCAAGCATAAATAAATCTTACATAAAGGTAAGAGTATAGTCTTTAACTTCAGAACATTTATTTTAGGATTCCTAAAATATACAAGAACATTATGTTAATATTTCCAAAAACATGAAATATTTAAATGAAAAGTGCTTAAATTTCATAAGATTATAAAGTTTGTTGAAGTTATTTAGTTACATTTTCGATTTATGTTCCGCTGTTCAAAGTGCATTTTACGTTTTGTATGCTAATTTACGTGGCTGAATAAAGTATTTCATCTGAATAACGTAACTCGAAAGCTCTCAAAACCTAAAGAATACAATTATTGAAGTATTTAAATTTTACATTTTGTTTTAACTTAAATATTCACGTTTAATAAATATTTATGTAGTCTCGGTGGAACTGGGACATGTGTTTGACCTAAACTTATGTATGATACATAAGTAAAATACTCGTTTTATGTATATATACTGTATATATTAACTTATATCTCACAACACAGTAATTTTATATTATGCATATGGTACACATGGACAAATGTTCAAAATTGAAGTAGCGGATGAACAACTAACAGAGTAAAACATCATTAAGATCATAATGACTCGATTTCTCTGAGTATTATTGCTTTCATGCTATTTGTTTGTTACAGCAAAGTTTTAAATATATGAGACGTTGGAACTATAACAGAGAAAACGTCAATATTGCCAGCAATGAAATAAGAAGTAATAAAATTCAGAATAACAGCATTCGATAAGGATACAACCAACCAATATCTTATAAAAAAGTAGGCATAAGCAAATATCCAATATAAAATCAACCACACAACATCATAGATAAAAGGTCATTTAATAAAATCAACCTACAAGACTTACACAGCTTTAAAAATCCAGAGCACTTTCGGGCATTAGTATACCCTTCATCAGTGGCAATACGAAACAGTAAAGGCGGAATGCTTATATGTAGACCAGATCAGCAGAAACATTTGCATAAATAGTCTGCTGATCTGGTCTACATATAAGCATTCCGCGTTTACGGCATTGCCACTGATGAAGAATATAGTAATGCCCGAAAGAGCCCTGGATTTTTAAAACTATGTACGTCTTTTAGAATAATTTTACTAAATGACCATTTATCTATGATATTGTGTCGCTGATTTTATAACTGAATTTAGAATGGACGTGATACCACCTTTATCATTAAGTATCCAATATTTTGTTTCTGGAGTAATTAAGGTGAGATGTTCCTTAAGTATCCAGTCATCGTGGAATTTTCGCATGAAAAGACATCACCTTTCATTAACAGAGAAAGATATAGAGAAAAGGACATAGCTAGCTACCAGCTCTGGAATTTTCTTAACATTCATTGCATACAATACAAGGATGTACCATTTGCTATGTTTGTTTATCTATATTAGGCCCCCATGCTACGATTATTATTTTACATTTCATTGCAGGTATTCCTTACTGTACCGAATTTAGTAATGGTAATGATTCACGTCCCTCCACAGGTTAAATTACTATATGTCACCATAAAAAAAAAATTTGTTAACACCTAATGTCATCTATTCTTAGAAACTAAGATTCACTCTTGAGATACTCTGTGATTTTGCCAACCATGTAAAACCCACTCTAATACTTCTTTTATAACTGGGTTTGTCTTATTCAAGATTGCAACTCCTTCAGCTTTCACAAGCGCATCATCATACTTTCTGCTCTTCACTATCTACGCTATTACATTTTATCTTTGTATACGTTTTTCTTAATATGTGTTTTGTTTAGTGTTGGTGTTTACCTTTTATTTTTCCCTCTTCTTATTAAGACTTTATTTTTAAAAAAAATGTGTTTATATGTTTTATGCATAACCTTTTTTGATTGCCACTTTTCTTGTTTTAGGCTTTGTTTTTCAAAAATTTCCTTCACTTAAGTATGTTTAAAATTTTTCATTCATTTTATTTCTTTTATTATCCTATTATATTTCCACTATTGTTATTTTATGCCTTTTCTTCTTAAATCACTTTCCTTTGTTTTTCTGTTTGTTTATTTAGTTTTTATTTTCTATTGCTACATGTTTAAATTTACATCGTTGTTCAATTAATCTGCAAAATTTTATTAGGTTTCATTTGGATTAAATAGCTTTTAATTGTAACTAAATATTGAAGATACAATAATTATTTTTTCAATATATTTTCTTTATTTTTTTGGCCGATTTTATGATAAACATTGAACACAATATTGAACGTTTTCGCTTTCTTATATATTGCCTATATATATTGTGCATTTATGTATATTGTCTATGCAAGACTATGTATGTATTCAATGTATTGTTTTTCTATGAATTTCGGCCGTACTTTGTAACTGCTCTACACCTTTTTGGTGAGCTAGACGGCCTAGATAATAAAAAAAAATCGTCATACTTAGCAATACACAACAACAGGTGGATCAGGTACTTCTTTTGACATTCCTCTTAAAGGCAATCTATTTAAAGTATCCACATGTTGATAATTTTACCCTCTCTGAATTCTGTAATTATAACCGGCTAATATCAAAAATAATTTTAATGTTCTAGGGGGTCTAGTGTATTGTTACAAACGCGTAAAATCCCATCAGTAGAGTTTCGTTTGAGAACCAGAAGAGAAAACACCTTTACATACAGCTATTTTTATGACGCGAAGTTAGGGTTACCATATTGGAACACTTTTGGTATGGCTTCCAGATTTGGCGTTGTATAGCCAGTTTGGGTTTATTTGGTGACTTTTCGAAGGTTGGAGAACCTTCTCCAAATAACGAATATTCTGGGAGACACGAGACCCTTTTGGAAGTTCCTACGAGGAGTATATAAAAGGATACATCTTTCAGTTGAAGCGCAGTTGAAGCTCAGTTGAAGTGATACAAACTATATTGAATTGTAAGAAATGTCAATGTTTTGGAAATAGTGTCAGCTGCTTCGTGAAATTAATGGAGCATTCAATTGCTGTTTTACAGTACTTGACAGTTCAGTAATTTTGTGAGATATTTATCGAGCTATTTCTTGTATATTGTCTCTGTTTACGCTTTTCTTATAAATAAACGCGTTAGTTATTCTGAAATTTGGACTTATTCTTGTGTCTCGAGAGTACAATCTCTATAGGATACGTCGTAACAGTACCATGAATTATTTTCACAAGGTGAAAATAATCAATTAATAGTTTGTTATCAGTTACAATTTTAAGTAATTTTCCACCAAAATACTGATAAAACCTAGTGACACCAAAAATAATTCACGATGCTTCTTTATCCATCTGTGTATAATTGCGCGCAATCTTATTTTTCGTTCGTGAAGTAGTGAAACATTGGCAACTGGTTTTGAAATATGATCAGCCACGGTAATTAAAATACATGCAATTCCATAATCAAATGCATATAAATTATGAATTACATAATTATTTACATCAACTAATTTTGATACAGGAGATATCCATGATTTCTGATAAATATGTAGCTAATTCCACTTAACATTATTATCCAGTAACCTAAGTAAAGGCTCTAATACATTATCATTATTAGATAATGTGTTAGAACCTACGTATTTCGTAGGTAATGTGTTAGAGCCTAAGTATTTTTGGTGTCACTGACTGATGAAATCTAGTGACACCAAAAACAATTGGTGATGCTTCCTTATCAATCTGTGTATAATTGCGAGCAGTCTTATTTTTTTTATCTAGTATCCTAAGTAAAGGCTATGCATTATTATCTAGTAAACTAGGTAAAGACTCTAACACATTATCAATATTGGGTAATGTGTTACAGCCTAAGTATTTTGTAGGTAATGTGTTAGAGTCTAACTATTTTTGGTGTCACTGACTGATGAAATCTAGTGACACCAAAAATCATTGACGATGCTTCTTTATCAATCTGTGTATAATTGCGCGCAGTCTTATTTTTCATTTGTGAAGCAGTGATGTATAGGTAACGGGTTTTGCAATACTATTAACCACGGTATTTAAAATAATTCAAATCCATAATCAAATACATATCAATTAAGAATTACATAATTATTTACATCAACTAATTTTGATACAGGATATATCCATGATTTCTGATGAATATGTAGCTAATTCCACTTAACATTATTATCCATTAACCTAAATAAATACTCTAATACATTACCAATGTTAAGTAAAAGTTTGCTGTAATAACTATATTTGGTAATGGACTAAATTCTTATTTATTAATTTTATATCCCAAATAATTTACATGAACAAACATAAATTTTTATTTGTCATTATTTTATCTAATTTAATACTCTCATAAATCTCTTAGACTTACTTCAGTTCGAGAAATATGTTCCTCGTCTGTTTTGCCAGTTGTAATTATATCATCTAAAAGAACATCTGCTTGATTTACCGCATTAAAAAGAAATTATGTTTTTCTCTAAAAAATACCAGAAGTATTTTTACTCTAAAGTGCAACCGACGTACACTATGTGTTGAAAACCCAGACCACACGACCAACCCGAAGGCTTCTGGCAGCTTATTGTGTGGCCGGAGACGTACACTATGTGTGTATTTATAGTTAGAATATGACTCATTTCATCATCTATTGGTTGTTATAAATAAAACTATTTAAGTTCAAATACTGTAAAATATATTTCATTTACCAACAGCAAACACTTCTTACATCTGTGCAATCTAATAATTATCAGTTCGTATTGTAGTTTCTTTTACAAAAAGTAAAAGAGCTAAATTCATCGGGAATTGAAAAGTCAAAGGAATTACAAATAAGGAAAATAACCGGTTAAAATAAGAACGAGCTTCATTATCTGGTAAAAAAGCGGTTAGATGTTTATGGGAAAACTGTTTCTGAAATTTGAATGATCTATTTAATCCATTTGTATCGAGTTTTTTATGTTTTACTTATATTTTGTAGTTATTTTTTATTTCTTTGACTTTTACCAAGATAATTTATTTAATTTTATTTAGTTTCACTTTAAGAAAACAAAAAAATATAGGCATTCGTGTGTATCCCATCCTCAAAGACACATGCCGGTTTTAATGCCTTACGGGTTTCTCTTCTTCTCTGAGAGTGATTGTGGATTTCCACCATTTACGAGTAACTAATGTAATAGAAGAGGAGAGGAACTTCGTAAGAATGCCAATAGTGTTGTCAAAGAATGGTTTTAGGTGTCACAATCTTTCCCTGAAACTCATCCTGTCCCAGTGTTAAAATTGTACGTTGTAAACACTGATATGCAATTTGGACACGAATATGGCTTGTGTATTTATGTTCTTCTGTGATGGTGATTGGGGATTTTCCCAACTACAAACACCTAATTTGAAACGTAGGAGAACTAACTTCCGAATTATAGTATAACAAACAATTCGAGTAATGTGGTTTAAAAAAATGATACAATAACTTCGTTAAAATGTCAGTAGCGTCACCAAGGGTGGTTTTAGGGGCCACAAATCTCTCTTGAAACTCATTTTGTCCCAGTGTTAAAATTGTATGTTGCAGATACTGATATGGAATGAAGACATTAATATGGCTTGTGTATTTATATTCTCCTGTGATGGTAATTGTGGTTTTCTTAACTACAAGTAACTAATTTGAAATGTAGAAGAACTAACATTCGAATTATTGTATAACAAACAAATCATATAATGTGGTTTAAAAGAAGGGCACAGTAACTTCGTAAAAAGTCAGAAGTGTCACTCAAGGGTGGTTCAGGATGTCACAATCTTCTTCTGAAACTCATTCTGTCCCAGTGTTAACATTGTAGTATGCTGTAGATACTGATATGTATTTTATAGTTATCTTCTTCTGTGATGGTGTTTAGGGCTTTCCCTAACTGCAATTAACTAATTTGAAATGTAGGAAAATCAACTTCCGAATTATAGTATAACAAACACATCGTGTGTTTTGGTTTAAAATAAGAAGACGGAAACTTCGGGAAAATGTCTGGTGTGTCAGTAAAGGGTGGTTTTAAGTGCCATAATCCTCTCCTGACACTCAATCAGTCCCAGTGTTAAAATTGTTCGTTGTAGATATTGATATGCTATGTAGACACTATGCCTTGTGTATTTCTCTTCTTCTGTGATGGTGATTGTGGATTTCTCTAACTACAAATAACTAATTAGAAATGTATGGGAACCAACTTCCGAATTATAGTATATCAAACAAATCGTTTATTGTGGTTTAAAATAAGAAGACAGCAAATTCTGTTCCAGTGTTTAAATTGTTCGTTGTAGATACTGATAGGCAATGTAGACACTATGCCTTGTGTATTTCTTTTCTTCTATGATGGTGACTAGTGACTCTTCTATGATGGTGTGTAGTTAGGCTTTCCCTAACTACAAATAACTAATTTGAAATGTAGGAGAACCAACTTCCGAATTATAGTATAACAAACAAATCGTATATTGTGGTTTAATATAAGAAGACAGAAAATTCGGAAAAAGTCTGCAGTGTCAGTGAAGGGTGGTTTTAGGTGCCACAATCCTCTCCTGAAACTCATTCTGTCCCAGTGTTAAAATTGTTCATTGTATACACTGATATGCAATGTAGACACTATGTCTTGTGTATTTCTCTTCTTCTGTGATATTGATTGTGGCTTTCCTTAACTACAAATAACTAATTTGAAATTAATAATGATTCATGTTCGGAAATATTCCATACTAGACTTTCGTTACATGATTATTCATGTAGTCCAGCTTTATTTACTTCTTTCACAGCAAAAACATGACATACAAAATCCACGGCACAGTGTTTTTAACGCTGAATTATATATTTGGTACATTTATTCATGACAACATGTACAAATATTTCGAAATACCTAATTATTACATATTTTGCAAAAATCCAACCTGATAGTCCAAGTTATATTGATAGCATCCGTAATATTGATAGCGATATTCTATCAATATTGATAGCATCCCTGATGAAACGATTATCTGAAATGTATTTTTAGCTTTCCACATACACATTTCTTATATCCCTAATGTAGATTTCCACTAATAAGACATTGCTCTACAAGTTTGTAAATATTATTCCTCTCTATTTCTATGTTTCCTAATTCTTAAAATTCTTTACTAGGTTAGTTTCAATGAATTTTATCGATTTGAAATGGCCATTTTACTGGAGATAGACTTTAATTTGCAGAGCCGTGCATCTTTTCTTACAATGTTGATCGGGGGCTTTTCCAGGAACATCACTTTTAAAGTATCTGCAAAATTTGATATATTGTTTTAGCTTGCAATAAATCTGTATAGTTAGACGTACTTCAGTTATAATGGCGAATCTACAACATTTAAGGGATTTAAATAATGTATTCCACATTAGGTTGACAGATATAAATTGTATAAAGCTTCAGTTTTCAAGCATAAAATTTAAAGGGCCACTTTCTCTTTTGACAAATACGACCATGGCTTTGGTCCAGGATTAAAATGTTATCCAAAGTGTTTCATTAAGAATTCATTCATTATATTTATGAAATTATTGATGCGCGTTTAATATACCATATCATTATGCAAGCAAAATCATTGTAATTTAAAATAAGGGTACTGCTTTTATTAAGTAGCACGGACAGTAAAATATATGATGTGGCCAAGACGTAACTTTCTGTGCAAATATACAAATTTCAGTATTGTAGACAACCGGAAAAATTGTTGATACAAAGTTATTTGATACTATAAAAAATGCGCAATATTGCACATTGATAATTTTATCATTGTGAAAATTGATAGTTCTTTCATTTATACCCTCACTATATACGTGTGTTACGCCACTTTTCTATAACTAAGGAATATTTATTTAACCAAACATGCTAATACAGTCATTGAGTTGCCGTTTCACACCAAAACATATGGATAAAAACACGGATTTACTGCGACTAGAATCACACAGTTAAACACGTAAATTTCTAGTTACACACTCAAAATTAGATCTATATGAATGTGTTATTTTACTCTTTTACATGAGAATTGCACAAAATAGAAGGTATGTTTTGTGAGACAAGGAAATAACTTCTGCAGTTTTGATGTTTGCGACGACTTTTAGGCACCCTTCTATAACAGTCTTGGCTCTGAAAGTCATGAGTCATGTCCCTAATAAATACACGTCACACAAATTTCAGGTGTGGTTGGGACAAAGATATCCTTGGCCAAGACTTAAACCAAACTTCATTGGAAACTGAAAGAGCTAATGGTGCGAAGATGCAGCATCGCACTGAGGAACATCCAATGATACCAAGGATAGCGTATCTGAACCCCACGCCAAGCGATATGGCCACATAGAGGAAAAGGTAACGACTATATGTCAATTAATAAATGAAAAGTGAGAGAGATAGGTCACGATGATCCGAGCGGTGTTGTTATAGAGAGTGAGTCGTTATTACTTTCCTTATATACATGATGTATAAGGAAAGTATTGTGACGGGGTCGAAAATTCGAATTCGAGTTTTCGACGGGAGAGCACGTTTCAAGCATCCCTGATCACGAATCAAATATTTTTAAGTGATGTACGTGTGTGTGTGTGTGTGTGTGTGTGTGTGTGTGTGAAAGTATATATGTGTGTGTGTGTGTGTCAGTGAGACTGTGGAGACGATACCTGATGAACAAATGGACCGATTCGAACCAAATTTGGTACAAAAATCACAATTCGTAAATACTGGAAGCCTGTTGTTTTTATACGCAATCGAATGTTCAAAACCCCCCTAAATTTTCGAATGAAATTTTGAAAAAATCGTCAAAAAATCAAAACCACTAATAAAGTTACGCAAATAGGCATTTCTTATGTAATTTTTCATTAGAAAACGATTGACATAAATTTTAGAACGCTAACGTGAACCGTTCTCGAGATATTGCACATTTAAAAAAAATATCAAAAAGTCATATAAAATAAAAAAAATATTTCCTATTGAGAAACATGTTCACTTTTCATATGTAATACCATGCGATAAATTGAATGACATCATTCTCGTGGATCTAGCTCGTTTCATTCATGAAAAAGGATACTTTGAGTAATACTTTTGTATTTGAACGCCAATAGTCATTTATCTGCTGTAAGAATAACTTATTTCTTCGTCCATAACGCTTGTCGAGAGTTTAGCGACAAATTTGGCGGAATGTCGCCAACTTGGCGACTTTTTGAAATGTTGCTAAATTAACGAAAATCTCGCCAAAGGGATAAAAATGACGCTAAATCAATGAAATTGGCGACAAATTGTCGAAAATTCAATATCTTGGAAAGAATATTAGTATCTACTATAAGAAAAACCTATTTATTTTACTGTAAAAGTAGTAAATTCATTACATTATATAAGGAAAGTCATGTGTTGCCCACATCAGATTTTTTTCAGTAGTGGTAATGATTTAGAAAAGACGAAGCCTGACTCCAAATGCCAAAATAAAGAAGCGATGGAAATTCCAGTCCTACTGAGCAGTATACCCAAAATGCAGATTTATGTGCCAGTCTTCATATATATTTTATTACACGGTGCCTTTCTCCTCCTGAAGCGTTTGTTAAAATTGATGTAAATTTAATTATAACAATAATAAAGAAATTAATAAACGATAATTTATTTTAAAAATTAAAAATGTGGATTTTGATGTATTGTGTTTCAGATTTAATGAATATGTTAAAGAACTCGTGCCAAGAGGTAATGGTGGGTTTTGCGGCCACGATAGCAATGTACAAATGTTACGATTCCCGACCACGTTATTCCTGGGTCATTACATATTTTCAAATTATGGGGGATTTCAATATTTTAACCAATATTTTAATTCACCACAATTTTATTTTACGATGATAAGACCCTTTTAAAACAGCCCATTTTACGTACATGTCTGCCTACTACCCACGTGGTTACTTGCTTAAAAGAGTCATTTATGAGGGGCCCATTTAAACAGGTAAACACATGCATAAAATGAGCATCTCGTATTACCTCCCGACAAGTTTAAAACGGTCTTGTTAGCGTAAATTATAATATACACATTATTCCGTGCAATAAAAGAATAAAATTACACATTCCGGTAGATATAGATACCTTTTCAAGTGTGTAACTGGATATTTACCTGTTTAATATTGTCATTTTAGTAGTGATAATCCTAGATTTGTGTGTGCTTTTACCCATTCTTTTAGTGTCTTGATGTCTTCAGAATAATTTGCATTGTATATTTAGCATTCTTCGTATTGCTAAAGGTTTATCTTAAAAATATTAAGATAAACCTGTTGTGGATGATTATATTCCTTAAATTTTTCTCTGCATGAAATGATTAGATCATATATATATATACGTGTATATATATATATATATATATATATATACATATATATATATATATATATATATATATATATATATGCGTGTGTGAGTGAATGTATATACACATTTTTTTTCAAGTTATTCTAGAGATATTCTAAAGATTCTACAAAATGCATAAGCTTGATTTTTCATCCTCCACAATGATTCCAATTTTCATATATCATTATCGATGAGAAAGTAAAAAATTAAACCTATATTCAAAACATTTTATAAATAATTATATAGCAAGTCTTATAAATAATTTGTGACCAAGATATTTTTAATTATGTACTTTTTATCCCTTAATATATTTTTCTATACATTTACTAAAATAATCACGTTTGTTTAAGTTATTAATGAAAAATTAAGTTTGCATTAAATTTCCTTTTATAAAAGGCATTTCATTTATTGCAAAACCTGTAATAAACCCAAAGATTAATTAATGATATTTTTCGTAGACTTATAAAAATTAAAGTTTCTGCAATGAAATATATTCTTTAATGCATCAAAAAGAAGACAAAAAAATTTCGCGAAAGACGAAATATATTATAACTTATTTAAGATTCAAAGCAATTTGAATATTTTAATGATGATGCATAAAAGGAGACTTTCATTAATTATAAACCAAAGGAGATACTTATACAAATAAATTTGACTTTCAGTTTCAGTTTCAAGACGTAAGCATTACTTTAGTTTTAAGCGCAATATATATATATATATATATATAAATATATATATATATATATATATATATATATATATATATATATATATATATATATATATATATATATATATATATATATATATATATATATATATTTATATATATATATATATATATATTGCGCTTAAAATTAAAGTAATGTTTACGTCTTATATATATATATATATACGCGGGATAAAATGTATAGAAACGGCAGATGAGCCAACAGTTATTACTGTATGTCGCCTTCTGAAACTCGTATTTGGGGCTGTTTATCTTTTTAGAAGACAATTGTTGCTGAAAAGATGTCTGGCCGACGCCGCCGAAATCCGTTTCAGCATTTGGAAATTTGGATTCAGTTTAAGCCTACATACGAGTGGGTGGTCATAACGACGTATAGCTGACGAAACACCCGTAGATGCATCCACTGTGCAAAAGATTTGAAAAAGGTGGATTGAATAAGGGTGTGTGAATCGTAACACACACACATATATATATATATATATATATATATATATATATATATATATATAATTGAAGATTTTTATGATTACTTGTAATATATAGATACCCGAGAAATACCAAAGAAGATTGCTTGTAAATATATATATATATATATATATATATATATATATATATATATATATATATATATATATATATATATATATATATATACATATATATATATATATATATACATATATATATATATATATATATATATATATATATATATATATATAAATATATATATATACATATATATATATATTTACATATATATATATATATATATATATATATATATATATATATATATACTTACATATATATATATATATATATATATATATATATATATATATACATATATATATATATATATATATATACATATATATATATATATATATATATATATATATATATATATACATATATATATATATATATATATACATATATATATATATATATATATATATATATATATATATATATATATATATAATTGTAAATCCAATGGTAGAATGTAAGTAGTAACTCATTATACCCTATCCCAACATTTTCTACAAAATACAAAGAAATAAACGAAATTCAACCATAAAGTGGAAATTATAAAGCGTAATGCAGGACATAAAGACAAAAACAATCAACTAATTTCAAAGGTGAGGAATGAAAAAGGAAAACAAAAAAAATCAAGCATAAAAGTTTGCACGTAGAAGAGCGCTAGGCTTAAGAATAGTTCATTTCGAAAAAATTCTTTTCTATATCCCTTCGTCCCCTTATATTTCTTTTCTTCGTCCCCTTATATTCTTTTATATACCCTTAGTCCATATATCCCTTCGAAATGAACACAAAAATGCTTGTTTCTGAAACACAAGATAGATTTTATCTATAAAGTTGTATTATATGGACAACAGGCTTTAAGATTGGAAAAAAATAAAGGAAATATATGTACCTATAAAATACACCTAAATAGTACAACCATGACGAGCAATATATGACTTGACCAATGTTGCCATACGCAGAAATGATAAGAAGTGATCTGCTGTTGCCAAAGAGAGTAATAAAAACCGTACTGCTTAAAAGCAATAAAATGAGACATTCTACGGTTAAAGCTGCAAAATACAAAGATGAAAATATATTATAATGTAAATTCTGGAGAATGTAGAAGTATAGCTAAAATAAGATTCTAAGGAGAGATTATGATAATTTTAGGCTAATCGAAACTTATAAACTATACCATTTACTAAATATGCTGGATATTCATAAAATATACTGGTAATTTTGAGGTTAATGTGCAAAGCATGAAATTTTTTATCTGATAATCTATAAATTCTAAAAAGTTGATTAAGTATAATATTTCTAAACAATTGAATCGAGTTGCAAGAATTAAATGGTAATAATTTATTAATATTAAATTAAAAAAAAATTATCATATAAATTAGTAACTATCCCATTACTAGATTATATAATTAGATTTAAATCCGAATAATTAATATTTTTACTAATAGTAGTTTCATTAGGTATTAATTCTAAATTATCCGGATAGAAATATATATCTATGACATAGTTATCAGTGAATACAAGACAAATCCGATCATCTACATATCTGTAAATTTTATAATCTGTTGAAGTATGGAATTTTTCATATTGATATAGGTATAAATTAGCTAACATGCTGCTATTACAGCCACCTTGTGGAACCTCTGAGACTTGTAAGTATAATTTATTACCTTGAAAAATATAATTATTGAAAAGAACAAAATGAAAAAGCTTAGGAAAATTGGAAAATTTAGTAAGATGAGATTGATTAGTAATATAAGCATTACATAAAGCTAAAATGACATCATAAAGATCAGTGATCTTAATATTATTAAATATATCTTTAAAATCAAAAGTTTGAAATCCTACTATTTTACCAAGTGTTTTTAATTATTTTTTTAATTCTTTACTATAATTTAGAATAATGTAGTTATCATTGTAATCTCGTAAATTAATATTTAGCACATTTAAATAATTTAGTAATAATTTACTAGCAGTAGTAGAGTATGAATTATGACCACTTGTTTCAGTTCTAAATTTAATAGGATTTTTATGAAATTTAGGTATAAGCACAATATATGGAAATTTCAAAAATGTATTATTAATATCTAAATCACTATACATATTGATAATTTTCAATTTGATACTATTAACAGAATGTGAATCAAGTTTAAATAGACTATTATTTTTTAAATAATCTAACAGATATTATATATAGAATTTGTTGCAGATAATAGCATAATTATTAGAGGCTTTATCAACATAAGTAATAACAAAAGATCTATGTAAATCGTTAACAGAGTGTTTTATATTATCCATATTATATACAGATCTAGATAAATTGATACTACAAATGGCATTTTTAATAGATCTTGAAATAGTAAATTTCCGCATATTAAATGCCTCTAAAGGCTGAGCATATTTAGAAGCTAATCCATAAATATATTTATCAAGGTCAAGATTGATTGATTTTAAGACTTGTTTAGAATTATTGCATGAAGGTAAACCGGGATTTAGTACCAAATAACATTATAGTTCTTAAAGATTTATCCTTAACAATGGCTAAGTCTCCAGTAACTATATGCCCCAAGTGTGGATTTATAAAATTGCCATAATTATCAACACTGCAAATACATTCATAATCTACATTTGTTAAAGAATCTTTGTCGACTGATAGAGATTTTGAAATTGCATTGTAATGAAAAATGATTCTTCCAATAGGCTTATTGTATTTAAAAGTTTTAGTAACATTCAAATCCTTTACAGGCAATGAATGATGAAAATGATTAAATAAATTCTTAATGTTTATAGAATTATAAATAGGATGCTTAAAAGATATTACACAATAAGAATTAGAACAGTTATTATTATGAAATTGATTAAGTTTTATTTTTAAATATTTTGATCTAGTAATGAGCAAATCATAGAAAATATGATTAAAATGTTCATTAGTAAGATTTAACTTTAAGAAATGGCATAAACTGTATTTAATTGTTTTTTCTTTACCCCAAATACCCATGATTTTATAAATTTCCATTGAAATGTGTTGCCAAATGTTGATGCATACTTTTAATTTCAGCTTTAAAATCATGTGTGTGGGGGGGGAAGCTTCCTTCACCGCGTTTAAATATTTTGAGTTTAGCCGAGTTACTATTATGTAAAAGAGGATTCAAAAAAGGTGATTAAATATAGAATATATATTATTTACAAAATTATTTTTTACAATATTACCATTGAGATATAATTGATTTAATCCATATGGAAAAAAAGAGTACATTGTGTTTTAATATAGAAGTTTTCAAAGAACATTCTATCAGCAGTACTTGTTTTTATATCCAAAATATGTGTAGTTATATTTTCAAAACTATGATGAGCAAAGTGTTTATATTCAATTTTATTAGAAGTAGAAAGAAAATAATTATTGAGGATATATTTTTTGACATGATTTCTGTGTGCATTCATACGTAGATGAATAGGATTACTGGTCTGTCCAATATAAGATAAATTGCAAATGTTACAGGATATTTTGTAGATGTAATTAAAAACTTTACAGAAAGACTTATGACTATTTAGATTAGTAATTTTAAAGTTAGAAGCAAATAGGCAGGTTTTTCAATTTTTATTCTTACATTTATTGAAGTTATAAATTTTAGTTGAGCAATTATTATATCCAAAACTATCCATGGCACAATGTTGGTAAATTGATATCGGTCTAAACTATTCCCAACATAAATTGAAAATACCAGGTAATATCTATCAAATTATATAATAATAAGAATACATATATTTTCCAGTCACAAAATCAGATAAGATGTATAATTCATAATAGTATAAGTAATTTAAAGAGTATGACAATAACACATATAGATAATAAAAATAGAAATAAAATAATTACTTATATATAAGTAAAAACAATTAGGTCCATCCAAAACCTAATAATAATGTAGTAATTAGGATATTACAAGATAAAAAGAGATGATTTAACTATATAATTACAATCAATTCTAAACTAGATTAAATAAAACACGAAGTATAATAAAATACATACTGTGTAAATCTTAGATTCACATAGAATCCTATCCTAATAAGTAATATAATGATTGTACTAAAAAGTACAGTTTATAAAAGGTATTAATATTACACTAGTACAAAAATCTCAAAATCAGTTACCCAGTCATAAAATCACTAAACCAATAAAATTGTAAGTAGTATTAGCGATAGATGGCAGCACGAGAATGAGAAACTTCTAATAATAATTTACTAATGGCTAAAGAATAATTGCAATACAATAAAAATAACAAGTAGAAATTACCAAATAATAAAGCAAAAAGGAAGAGAACGATTAATAATACTTAAAGCAAAATTATAATAAGTAACCTAAGCAGAAAAAAAAGAAAAAAAAAGAATAAAATAGGAGAATGAGCCACAAAAAACTACAATTAACATTGGATGAAAGTAGATTTAAAAGTAATACGTAATAATAAATAAAATAAAATAAAATAAATTCTATTACTAAATTTAGCGCTAATGCAGCATAAATTTGAATAGATTATAAATGTTTTCTTAAGAATGTTTTTTTCATACGAAGCATACAAAAGGAATTAGGATAGTTCAGAAATGAAAAGTTAGATAAACTAAACTTATTAGAAATATATTTTTATACCGGGTTGTCAGAATTAAAACATCCCTACTCTGAGCTCTCTATACGTAGAACTACTCAGTGTAAAGGCTCCAAAATTGTTGAACCTACTATTCAAGACATGGGGAAAGGGAATACGTGGAAAAAAAGTAGTTCCATAAACACCGATAGGTGGCGCTGTACAACAGAAAATATGCTGAAAAGACACAAGATAATCACAAAAATACAAATACATGCGATATGGAATTTTTCCTTTTTGATTTCTTTTGCTGATATGAAACAAAAGAAAATAAAAATGTGAAGAAACTTAAACTGTCCTTGTAACTGCAATTTCGCACTGTAAGCAAAAAATTTGCATAAACCCGTGGTTTGCAGCTACTATGTGCTGGACATAAAAGGGGATAAAACTGGGAAATTTTCATTCTTATCAGCGATGGCTGTCACACTGCCAGAACGCGCTTTGCTTGTGAAGCTGTTTTATGAAAATAAAGGACAGGCTGCAGCTGCACTTGGAGAGTTTCGTCGACTTAAGTATTTGCGCAAAGAACCATTACTTCCACAAGCTCTCAGAAGAATGATCGGTCGATTCGAGAAAACTGGACATCTTGGAGTTCAGCCGGGTCGAGGATGTAAATCGACTCGTTCAGATGTCGTTGACGGTGTTGCCACCGCTATTGTTGAACAATCAATGGATAACGTTATAGGTTGTAGTATTGCACGTGGAGTGTCACAACACTTGGGTGTTCCCTACAGCACAGTGCGGAACGTACTGAGAAACATAATGCATTTTTTCCCGAACAAAGTTAGTCACAATCACCACTTGCTCACCATCGACAGGGAGAAGCGACTGACCTTTGTATTGACATTTCTGGCTAGAGTTGAAATGGATGCATTGTGACCGTGGCAGATTCTATGGTACGATGAGGCGCATTTCCATCTAAGTGGAACAGTCAACACCCATAACTGTCGCATTTGGGACAAGGAAAACCCTCGTACCTTCCAAGAGATTCCACTTCACTCACCAAAAGATACAGTCTGGTGTGGATTCACAGCCGCATTCATTCTTGGATCTTTCTTTTTCATGGAGCTTACTCCCAATGGCCCTGTGACATGCACCGTGACGGCCAGGAGGTACAAAAACATGCTCGACAATTTTGTTATATCCCAATTTCAACAACACCAATGTCTTGATTCAATTACCTTCATACAAGATGGAGCGCCTCCACACATTGGACTCTCCGGTCGTCCAAATAGATACTCTAGTCCTCTGGATGAGTTGGACGGTCTGGGTCTTCAACACATTGGACTCCGTGTACAGCAGTTTCTTCGGCAACATTTTACTAATGGTAGAGTAATTAGTAGTGCGTTTCTGACAACCTGGCCATCTCGTACTCCAGATCTTATTCCCTGTGATTTTTGGCTGTAAGGTTTCCTTAAGAAGTCTTGTTTATCGAGGACGTCCGGTAACCTTGGCGGACTTGAAAGACAGTATCACTCTGCATGTAAGAAGCATCTCAATCGACCAATCACAATCCACAGTTGAACAAGCTCACAGACTGCAAATTTACATCTTGAAGAAGGGAACCATATTGAGCAGCATTCTCTGCATCGATGAGGTCCTTGTGATATGAATGCTTGGTACGTTCGAATAAAATGTGTTACACATGTGTATTTTGTGTCTTTTCAGCATATCTTCTGCTGCACAGCGCCACTGATCGGTGTTTTTGGAACTAATTTTTTTTCCCGAAATCCCTTATAAGAGAATAAGAAGAAATCAGAGAATTAAGAGAAATAAAAGAAATAAAAGAATCATGCAGGATCAAGGTAAATCATATAATCGACTGGAATTCAAACCTTACAAAGTATGTCTTCAGAAATATAATAATTGGCCATTTTAGAAGAAACCAAAGTTACAATACTTTTAGGAAAGACTGCATTTACAAATGTAAAAAATTGCAGAGGAAGCTATAAAAAGAAATTATCCGATCAATTTTATTCATCATTATTATAATTCATTTTTTAAAGAAAAGTTGTAATCTAAATATTGATAATTGAGGTTTAATATTCATGACTGGGAAACTGTTATCATGATATATCTCTGCGCATGAGCAACTTTACTCTTATAAGGAGATGTTCCAATGGGTTACACTGACGGATGTTTCTCTTTCAAAATTCGTTTACTTCTTTGGATCTGAGTCTGTTCTGGTGCTTTTGTTTTCGTACATTTGGGAGACTGACCATGGAATTATGTTGGTGCCGTGAGCGTTACCCGGGTTGTAAAAGCTGCTTTAAGCGGGAAAGGGGTGCCGCAATCCACCCCTGCCATTTTTATGTAATTCAAGTGGTCACTCCCGTTCTTATCTGTTTACTTTCATATATATATATATATATATATATATATATATATATATATATATATATATATATATATATTTATATATATATGGCCATTTGTGATGGAATTCTTGATTTCCTGTTTTTTTCTTTTTTCAATTCTTCCTCTTCTAATGCTTGTAGTCTGTTGCATTGGTATTTATAGTAACTTACTATTTCCAATTATGAAACAAGCACGTGTCTGCGTTAATTAGAACGAGATGTATAGACTTGAAAATATACAGGGTGTCCCAAAAAGATTGCAACGCGCTTTAATCGTTTACCTGTTGGAGATAAATGTGCAATGTAAATTGCAAACATGTTGAAAGTAAGATAGGAAATAAAAGTACGTTTATGAAATAGTCCTCCTATTATTTTCAAAAAGTTACACTTTTTAAATTTTTATACAAACCCCTTAGACAAATTTGATCAGTCAGAATGTTTTTATTTTTAACGCAACAAGATCATTAAAATTATAAGAAAAAATCTAACTTATGCCACTTTTCCGTACCATCTAAAAAGACTGTTTCATAAGTGTAAATACGGATCATAAACAGATTGATGGTGGAAATTGTTTAGACCAAAAATACGTTAATATGGAATATTAACGTTTATATATATATATATATATATATATATATATATATATATATATATATATATATATATATATATATATATTTATATATACATACTGTTCGTGTTTTGAAGTCGTCTCCGATTTTAAAATTGAGATGTGAATATTGACTTTCGAACTGATCTGTATAACTTAACAGCAGCTCCTTTAAATATTATACACTACTCAAAAATATAAAGGAATTTCCTTAAAATATCTGATCATTAATTGTGCTGTTGTTGTTACAAATTCCCATGGTGGAGGAAAGCCTACACCAAGTCCAAAGACCCCTGGTCCACGGCGAAGGGTAGTATGCAGCTTCACTTTTGAACGAGGCTCCACTAGGGCAGAATACTGACTTAACCTCAACATCACAACACCCATGCCCGCAGGTGGGACTCGAACCCACAACCCGGCAAGCGAACGATCACAAGGAAACGCCTGCCTCCTGACCGCTCGACCACGGCGTCGGCATCATTAATTATAAAATATATAATGTATAATTACACATTTAACATACTATATTTAACATCGATTAGCGGGGAATAGTATGTGACGACTTTTTTTCTTGGAATTCCATAGGTATTGTCCAGCTACAGCAGGTGTTTTGCAGATCACGTCCGTCGCATTATAAGACATGTACCTTAGAAAAGTTCTTTCAGCGTTGTGTTCTCGGAACACAATAAGAAATAAACAGGATGTTAAAAGACAAATATGATGTCCCGAGGGATATATTTTTACAAGTTTTACAATTTAGTAAACGCACTGTTGACAGGGCCTTATTAAATCTCTTCGTGGCCCGAAGCAGAGACAAATTTTAGTGTCTCGAGGCAATTGAGCTGATAATTCCTACATTGACCAAAAATATAATTAGTTCTCCATAAGATCCATTCCATATTAACAAACAAACTTTCCCATTTGATCAAAGAATGTTCCTTTTCAAAGATCCTGGCAACGCGTGTGCCCTAGATATCTTTATTAAAATGCTTCTATGCCACGGGCCTAAGAACTGTCTTTTAAAATTACATTTAATTCTTCACTAAATTCCGGTATGCCGTATAATGATAAAATTTTTAAAGATGATGCCAAAATGTTTTTGGCCTTATGTTCTCAAAATCCTAAAGACGGCTATGGGGTCCTTGTATGGGAAAGACGAAAGTCATGATATTCAGTACCTTCTTTCCAAAAGAAAATAATAAGATATTATTGGTCATACGGATCTTCTAAAAGATAAAATTTTAAAATTCTGATGTATCACCAATGTTACTTTGTCATTTTGCGTGGTATATTTATTTTTTAAATCCCGACACTGATATATTTTTTTAAATTTTTATAACTTTTATTTTCTGAATGACAACGGCATTTAATAATTGTTTTACATGAGTTTTCACATAAAAAATGCGTGTGATGTGGAATATTTTTTGAGTGAATAAGTATTTTGCGCAGCGAAAATAATAATGAATTTGCTTATCTTCACACGGGCTTTAAGTTATTGGGTGGTACTGGATTTCGTTATAGGCAATCTCATGCAGCAGATCTTTCGGCAAGTTTTCAAATGTTTTGAAATCATTTGTTAAAATGATCAAATGGTATGTTAGGGATTGATCTGCGCACGTTTTAAAATGTAGTTTTTCCTTAATTAAATCTGCTATGCAAATGGCTGAAAATGTCATTCGATATTGTCAACATGAGGCAAAAAATCCTGTGCCTTTGTTTGTAATGAGTTCTGGTTTTCAAATTGTTTAAACTTTCTGTGTCTTATCATTAGTTATTGTTTATAACGCACTAAATATCTTTCTAAAACTCTCTCACTTGCATTTTTGTGAACTTCCCAGACAAGGTATGAGATAAGGATTTTAAAGCATGATCGTATCCTAAGTAAAATTAAAGTATTGCCCACGAATATGTATATGTAGTTAATATATGTATATTAACAGAATAGCTGAAAAGTTGAAAAAAAATCACTTTTCTTTCAAAAGCACTAATACTTACCAGATTTAGAGAGTAAGCGCACATGATATACATATTGCATATTAATTCACTTCTAAAACCTTTTCTGTATTATTTGATTACGGCCAAACGTATTGACAGCATTGCCCTACGATTGACCTTTACACTTTGAAAAGTCAATATTTCAATTAAAAATCTCCTAACTGGCTTGCCACTGTACATATCTTAGTATTATACTCAGCTGTTCTGCTCAGTATTGAATCAGCAGATAAATTAAATTCTCAGCCACTCTTATTTCCTCAATAATGAACATACATTTTGACTTATTAAACAAAAGATATCGTCACGCATTATTTTAGTTAAATTAGATGGACTGCCTTTTTCTGTATTGCCGTATTTTGTTATATGGCTTGTCAGAAACGTGTCAAATATTACAATAATACTATTCCAGGAAAAAATCCATTTTGGAATGAGGCAAAAGTCTTCGGAATCATCATCCTCGGAAACATCAGCAAATTTGGTCTGAAATTGTTTATATCAGTGGTCTTCAACCATTTGTGAACCATGGGCCTCATTTGAATCAGCTAGAGATTCGTATGCCACATATGCAAAAACGTGTATCCTCGTTAACAAACAAACAAGAAAGATCAATCATGCTTAAAGCATTGATTATGAAACATTTTCCAACTTCAATGCAATTTTATTTAAACAAGTCTAAAATGCAATACATTTCTCGGTAATATTTTGAAACTTATCACAATACTGCATTAATTTATTATATTTGAAAACTTAAACCTTCATCGAACAAAATGAACTTCATTCAAATGACGGCATTGAAATATAAATTGCCTGGTTTAAACATCTCTTAAATGTTATACATTCCTCGGTGTGAGGCCAGAATATGTCCTCACATGAGACATTTTTATTTCAATATTTATGGTGCCTAGAACGGCTAATAAAGCTCAAGTCTGGCTGGCGCCGGTGTTTACAACAACGTGAACTTTTAGGTCAAATACTATAAATTTGGGTGTCCCAGGCCAAAGGGGCTGATAGGGGCCTTGATAAATGTCAAGTGATGCCATTAGGTTCAGAAGAACCAATGAGCGCCAAGGGGAAGAAGGACGGAGCTACCTGCCCCCCTCGCCGAAGGAACCACAAGTCTCATACGAAGTGTTGTTACAGTAAGTTTGATACGAAATGTTGTTGCGGCGAGTCTGATACAAAATGTGGTAGCAGTTAGACATATACAAGGAGTGCAGATGCAAATACACATACGGTTGCAGAGTTGAGTTATAGAAAAATGAAAGTTGCTGTTGGAGATGCAGAGTCTGGAATAGACGGAAGACAATGAGCCACACACCAGAGAGTTATGGCCGTACTTGCAACAATAAGACTGATGCAAGCCTCAGAGTTTAAACAAGCACAAGATTAAACTTGAAGGTATGTCCTCATTTGCACAGTTTCTAGACACTTTAGAAATCTACCCATTTCTGGTCACATATCTCCCATTATTAAAGTAAATAAATGATAGTTGATAGTTATGATAAATTGTTGTTAGTGATCAATTGATGTTGTAAATAAATTATTTTGCTAAAGTTAAATAGGCTGATCTTTTTATAATGATTAATGAATTCCTTTCAGGACTTACACATAAGTTAAATTAATTGGAGGGTTATTGCGGCACAACGACGAGTAATGTACTTTAAATTGTAACTCCACTTATGAAGTCAACGGCCATATATTAATATTAATATAATCTTAAAATATAACTTAATTTCAATTCCACGTCCCACATTTGATGTTTTTAAGGAATTTAATAATTAAAAGTGACTTATAATTTCGTATTGCCATACTCGGTAATAGTTTTAAAATTATCATAATACTACGATAATTTATTATATTTGAAAACTTCATCGAAAACAACTGAAATTAATTCAAATGACGTCATAGAAAAAATAACACGCCTGGATCTCTCTATAAAAACAGGATTTCATTCATAACTTTCTCCCATTCATTTCATTCATCACAATAATATAATAATTTATTTTATTTAAACATTTTATTTAAGACCATGGAGCTACAAATAATTAAACTCTATGCTTAAAACTTCATCGAAAAAAATCGTCCTTCTCCTTATAAAATCAATTAATATTTCATTCATATCAGCCATGCAGACTCCATGGACTAAATTATTGTGTGTTAAAAAAATACAGGAATTCTAATACAACTCATTCTACATATTTTGCTGTTTTCATTTTACATAGGTGAAAAATAGGCTTAGTTGTAGAAATAATCAAATTTAGATGAGCATTTAAACTCAAATATATTGTCATTGCGTTGATTCAGTATGTAGATGCACAGAATTTAAGCAAAAATAAAGTAGTTTTAGGACGGATACAACACTCAATATGAATAAAAAGAACTTAAATAAATCACGATTTTGAAACAAGATGGATGCCATATATCATTTTGAAGTGGGTCATGTGATCGTTTCATATCATGGTCACGTGATCGTTTCATATAAGAGGTGTAATTATTATTTTAATTTTTATTTAAAAAACTACTGAATATATTTCATTGAATTTTTTTTTATATATTTTATGAAACAATTTGAATATTACCTAAAATTTTCGAAGCAATTTGTGAATTTTAAATCCGCTTAAAAAATGTTTGAAAAATTAGTTCCCATAGGGCTCAATGTATTTCATTTTTTCAACCCGGGTTCAATCCAAAACTAATTGGGTGATATTATTCATTTATATTCCCATAGGTCCAACAGACCGTCTGAACAACATACTAAAATTTCATTTTGATTAAGTCATTTTTACGGCAGTTATCGTGCTAACGGACAGACAGACAGACAGAATGAACAAAGTCATAAACACTTTTCAACTTTGTTGTAAAGTGTTAAAAACTGCGAGCTTATATACATGGACTCACTACTCGCGTTCTTGCAGCATTAACCGCAATAAGCCACCGTTACCGCTGACAGGGACGGCAAAAGCAGTCAATTTATTTGTTATTGTGAAAATTGAAATCAAAATATGTGAAATTAAAGCAAGATATACAAAATAAAATTAAAATATTAATAGATTCATTCAATAGCAAATAGATCGTTGCGTTGAGGTGGTAATGCTGATAGCTGACTATATACAGTCTAAAATAGTACTAAAATTCTCATCAGCTTATAAGTGACGCCGTGTCCATAAAGAAATTTAACTTATGGCGACGACGCCAGTAATGTGTCCATGTAAATAAGCTCCTTGATAAAAAATTGCGATCGAACATTGTTGCGATAAACAGGATGCAAGGTCTCCTCAGAATAGAATAATTAAAATTTAAAATAAAGAAACATGCCTTAAAAGCATAAAGAATAAAATCACTGCATATTTACTCCGATCGGATTCTCATGTCAATCATTAAAAACTAGATTGGCCGAATAATAATATATATATTTTAAAAAGAATTTCGTATAGCGGATTTTTCAAGATCCATTTCACTATCAAAATAAACATGAGAACCGAAAATAATTAAAAATAATAATACACAGATAATAAATAAATTTTCAAACGTGATAATTAAAATAGTTTACTTTATTCTGGTGGATATATAGGAATAGTATTACACTTTCATGAAATTATAATGGAATATTATTTTTAATTGTTACCTTTTGTGCAAAACATAAAAATCTGATGTGGGCAGCATACGACACTCTCTACAGAACAGTGGAAGATTTTTGAACCATTGATTGTAGATAGACAGTTCCACTTACAAAAATGCAATGTGGACAGCACATGACATTTCCTACAGACTCAAATTCATTTTTCATTTATTTCTTCAATAATCCTTTAAAATGAGTTTAATTGCACAAAATAAAAGCTATAATTATTATAAATGACACCAAATTTCCACTTTTAATTCAATTTTCGTTTTCATTTGGTAACTGGACTTATTTTTAAAGTTGGAGTAACGAAAATCCGAAAAAAATAAAATATCTCGAGAACGGCTATTCCTAGAGTAATGAGGTTTGTCTTATTCTTTTCATCAACAAAAATTACGTATAAATAAGCATTTCATTGATATATTTGGGTATACATAGTTTTCAATTTTAGATGCCGCTATATTTGCGGGTAAATTTGCAAAAAATTCCAGGTTCTTTTTGCGAATCATACAAAAAGCTAATCAGCACCAGATCATCCTACGAGTGATTTATCTACCGAATTTTGTGAAATTTGGTCTATTAGTTTTCCAGTTAGAGTGGATAGAGGAAATTTTTGCAGGCCATTTCGCAAAAAAATGCAGGTTTTTTTTATCCCGAATCATGTCAAAATTCAATCAGCACCAGAGGTATCCATAAGGTACTTGCCTGTCAAATTTTATGAAATTCGGCCAATTAGTTTTTCAGTTACAGTGCATATAAAATATGCACAGACAGACAGAGAAACACACAGGCGTCACGCTAAACAATTTTCATTCGTATTCTAGGAAACTCGAATTGCGATTTTCAGTAAGATTCCGCTAGTTTCTCTGTACATTACCATGTATTACAGGGAAAGTAAAACAAACCTCATCATAGATAATAATAATCACATTTCATACTCAAAATATTATAATAGATAATAAAAATGGATACTAAGAGAGAGGATCAAAATAGACATCGTTACACTGGCACCGTTCTTTATCACAAGACAACATTAATACTGCCTTTATACTGTTGAGAACGCGTAATATTCTCTTACTGACGTTTTTTTCGTCGTGTCTCGAAGACCAGACAGTGCATATACAGTCCATGGCGTGGGTATAATGTAAGCATGACGTGTGCCAAGGGTAGCCATAATTCCCCTCAGTTTAACGAAGGGGTGTCAGAATAGGCGATTTATTGTCAATTTAACGATATTTGACGACTTACCGAATCTTCTAGAAACTCCGCGAAATAATGATTAGTCTAAGAGATACAGATAAATTTCTATAGAGAGACTATAAAAAGATTCATCACTTCGCTGGAGTACAGTTGACGAATTGACATATACGAGCTGCAGTGGACTGTGACTTTTATCAATATTTTGAGAACAGTAGCAACTGTTTCATGAAAGAATTTTCGTCAGTATTTTGAGAATAATATCGCTTATTTTTTTAAATTAGTGGAACCTTTAAGTGCTATTTTAGTGTATATTGTCCCTGTTTACATTGTGCTTGTGAACACAGATGGAGATAACGCCTCTATACGCGCATTTCACGCTATAAAGTAAGCAAATACGCTTCATAAATTAAGTAATGCATATTTTTACTCGCTGATTTTGTAAACAAAAAGAAAAAGAATCGCAGATTAAACATTTTGAAACCCATTTCACAATGTATGTAAGGTATATTAATTGTGATATCAGATACGCAATGCATTTTGTTTATTAACACAAATAAAGAGTATAGTGCATTTCCTTTTATATACAAAATACAATAAATTTAATAAATACCTGGAAATGTGAGGGTAATTGTACATTTGTTGAAAATTACTCCTCTGAAAACAAAATACGCTTTCAAATCAAGGCAGTGAGTATTTTTACTCTCCTGGTTTTAGTTCGATCTCTGATTGTGAATAAATGTGTTTAGTTACCCATAAATTTGGACTCATTCTTGTTTCCGGATTGCACACTCATGATTCCATACGTTCGTAACTATCCGTTGTGCGGCACTAGGTGATAAAGCCATACCGCTCACTGTTTTATCGGAGATGAAATTTAAGGCGCACACACACACACCTTACATAAAAAAGGAGTCACAAAACATAGTTGCAAATCCGATTTTACATTAATTTTTTTAAAGAAATTATCACATGTCCCATTCACAAAATTAAAATTCTAACACATCCTAGGTTATTTATTACCTGCCCACTCATTCATAGCTGCACGCACATTTACTCAAACTCTTTAAATAATTTTTGGAAAACTAAAATTCTTAAAGACAGAGAAACTGCTACTCTAACGTAGAAAATGATTTTGCAGTCGTAAAGATAACCTTAATAACCTTAGGATATAATATGTGTGAGATCTTTGAATTCTGAGAATGTTCTTTGAACCGCATAGCTATAGGATCATAAGCTGGGAATACAAAATGGAATAAGGCTCGAGTGCTTATTGCACCTCTACATGGAGAGTGAGAAACATCGTTTTCGAAAGACCAGCTGCAAATAAGTTCTCCACATAGCAAAAATATGATTTAGATACAAATTTAAAGAGTGTTGTGCTGAGTTTAAAATATGAACTCATTATGACAAACACATTATCGAAACAGTTGGTTCATTTATTTATGATTAATTGCGTTGTTTAAGTTTATACTCATTGATTTCGAGTATGATTTACTGCTTATTTTAACTAACTGCACGTCATTCAGTACAGTGTTCTTAAAACCAAGATATCCCTCATTCGCATATCTTTGTAAAGCGAAAAGATTTTTTATTTAGAACTTATTATTGAAATAATATCGGTATATATAAACAGGTGACATAAATATTTTATTTTATTCTTTTAGCAATGGCGATTCTGTAACGAGAACTGTTATCTATTTAGGGCTTAATATATGACTACCTTGATGATTGCCTTTAAAAAAATTATCAATGACCCTTCGGCCATAAATAAAGTAAAATGAAAATTTAAAGTTGATATGGCAGAAATGTCGATACGAAATCCTCACCGAAAAGTTATAAAAAGTTTTGAAATTATCCTGTTCACTTATTTACTTGCTGATATAGTGATTCGGAATGAAATCATCTAATTAAAACTTTGCACACTTCGAACTTTACATATTTATTGAAAATAAGAAAAGAAGAAATTTTTTCTAAAGAGAACAATGAATGAAAAAAAAGGGCGTGGCTAAATATAGTATTACTACACGTTGGCACGTCCTTTTACAATTAAATTCTGTCGATATATTTTAACTAATGATTTTCATTATTATCTTCATCATATTTGGCATGACAGCTCAGGATGTGCCATGACATTCCGCTGAAGATTCTTCCAGGACTGTCTATTTCTAGACCTGGTCTGCCAGTCTCTTGCTCCAATCACTCTAAAATCCGAATCAACTGAGTCAAGCCATCTCAGGTTTGGTCTTCCTCTTTTCCTACTAGTAAAGGTCCTTGCAGGAAACATCTTCTTTGCCGTGTCCCTTTCATCCATTCTAGCAATATGAGAGGCCCAGTTCATTTGCTTAATTTTAAAATATTTAATAATATCGGGTTCCTTAAAATATCTATAAATTTCTGAGTTAAAACGCCTCCGCTATAGGCCATTCTCCTTTACTCCAAGGATGCCTCTGAGAACCCTACGCTCAAAAACAGCAACTCTACCCTCCTCATTTTTTGTTAAAGACTATGTTTCCGAACCATACATTAGGACCGATTAGGAGGATTCCTCCAGGACTGTCTATTTCTAGACCTGGTCTGCCAGTCTCTTGCTCCAATCACTCTAAAATCCGAATCAACTGAGTCAAGTCATCTCAGGTTTGGCCTTCCTCTTTTTCTACTAGTAAAGGGCCTTGCAGTAAATATCTTCTTTTCCGTGTCCCTTTCATCCATTCTAGCAATATGAGAGGCCCAGTTCATTTGCTTAATTTTAAAATATTTAATAATATCGGGTTCCTTAAAATATCTATAAATCTCTGAGTTAAAACGCCTCCGCTATAGGCCATTCTCCTTTACTCCAAGGATGAATCTGAGAACCCTACGCTCAAAAACAGCAACTCTACCATCTTCATTTTTTGTTACGGACTATGTTTCCGAACCATACATTAGGACCGGCCTATTGATAGTTTTATAGATACGGAATATCGTTTTTCTAGAGAGGAAACAAGACCTCAAAACAGATTTTTATTATAATTGAACATAATTATAAGGATTTATAATTTGTTTAATTTCTGATAAGATTGTATCGTCCCCAAAATATTCAAATTTCATTTAATCTGCTATATTATTTTCTGCTCAGAAGAATAAGACTTAAAGTGACTCAAGGGTGTAATAAAAGATATTATAAATAATTATATGAAATGATGATGAAATAAAGGAAATGTATACCTGAATAATTGCGACTTCCAGGATTTACTTGCTTTGTGTATGGAAAAAAACGGTTCTAGCTACATAGCCCGTCAAATGACAGTGGTAGATAAATAATTATGATCGGAAAATATACATATAGCAGTTAAAGTTGATCTGTCACACCCCAATATCATAATTTGAGATATAATTATTACGATCACTACTGAACTGAAATGAGATCTTATAACGAGCGACATTTAAAGCCTATTTTGGGATTAATTTATTGTTTGCTTTTCTGGAAATCCGGTTCAAGACTTTAATTTAAAAAGCACAAATATTTCCCACTGGAAATAAGTATTTAACCTCGATTCCCGGTAGAATACTATTTTCGAAAGATTTCTTAATAGTCTGTTCCATCTATTACGCCTTTCTACTTTTTTATCGCATGCCAGAAAGAAAATGATTATGTAACAAAAATATAGCTTCGCAAATTATATCTTTTTGCAAATTATACTTTACTTTATAGAATGTATCTTTTTGTTTAAAAAGAAAATTAAGTATTTCCTACCATAACGCACAAACTGAGCCACCATTCATAAAAATCAATTCAGTAGTAAAGACTCTATATATATATATATTAATATATTATATATATATATATATATATTATATATATATATAATATATATATATATATATATAATATATATATATATATATTATATATATATATAATATATATATATATATATATAATATATATATATATATATATATATTAATATATTATATATATATATATATATATATATATATATAATATATTAATATATATATATATAAGTCCGCCAACACTGAAAAACAAAAAGTCGGAACGACCATCGTGAAAAGTGCTCTTTTAAAGATATATTTTTTCAAGTGTTACCGTTCCAATTTTTTTTTATTTATCTCTACTTTGAGACGGTTTTACAAAAGAAAGAGTATCAAATATTCCGATTACTTGGTGACTGGGTTACAGACTCCGGGAAATCTTTGTTTTTCAAGTATAATATACACTTGTCAATTACGGTTTCGAAACTTGGCGGCATGAGACGTTGCTGGGTTCCTAAAATAGCATTTTAAATGTAAAAGATGCCAAATGTGCAATTTTGGCCCCTAAAAGATATTGTATAAGAAGTAGAGAAATTGATTGATTTATCTACCGAATTTTGTGAAATTTGGTCTATTAGATTTCTAGTTAGAGTGGATAGAGGAAATTTTTGCGGGTCATTTCGCAAAAAAGGCAGGTTTTTTTTTATCCCGAATCGTTCCAAAATTCAATCAGCACCAGAGGTATCCATAAGGTTCTTGCCTGTCAAATTTTATGAAATTCGGCCAATTAGTTTTTCAGTTGGAGTGCATACAAAATCTGCACAGACAGACAGAGAAACACACAGGCGTCACGCTAAAAAATTTTCTTTCGTACTCTAGGAAACTCGAATTGTGATTTTCAGTAAGATTCCACTAGTTTCTCTATACATTACCATGTATTACAGGGAAAGAAAAACAAACCTCTTCATAGATAATAATAATCACATTTCATACTCAAAATATTATAATAGATAATAAAAATGGATACTAAAAGAGAGAGTCAAAATAGACATCGTTACACTGGCACCGCTCTTTATCACAAGACAACATTAATACTGCCTTTATACTGTTGCGAACGCGTAATATTCTCTCACTGACGTCTTTTTTTCGTCGTGTCTCGAAGACCAGACAGTGCATATACTGTCCATGGCGTGGGTATAATGTAAGCATGACGTGTGCCAAGGGTAGTCGTAATTCCCCACAGTTTAACGAAGGGGTGTCAGAATAGGCGATTTATTGTCAATTTAACGATATTTGACGACTTACCGAATCTTCTAGAAACTCCGCGAAATAATGATTAGTCTAAGAGATACAGAGAGATTTCCAGAAATTTCTATAGAGAGACTATAAAAAGATTCATCACTCCGCTGGAGTACAGTTGACGAATTGACATATACGAGCTGCAGTGGACTGTGACTTTTATCAATATTTTGAGAAAAGTAGCAACTGTTTTATGAAAGCATTTTCGTCAGTATTTTGAGAATAATATCGCTTATTTTTTTAAATTAGTGGAACCTTTAAGTGCTATTTGAGTGTATATTGTCCCTGTTTACTTTGTGCTTGTGAACACAGATGGAGATAACGCCTCTATATGCGCATTTCACGCTATAAAGTAAGCAAATACGCTTCATAAATTAAGTAATGCATATTTTTATTCGCTGATTTTGTAAACAAAAAGAAAAAAAAATAGAATCGCAAATTAAACATTTTGAAACCCATTTCACAATGTATGTAAGGTATATTAATTGTGATATTAGATACGAAATGCATTTTGCTTATTAACACAAATAAAGAGTATACTGCATTTCTTTTTATATACAAAATGCAATAAATATAATAAATACCTGGAAATGTGAGGGTAATTGTACAGTTGTTGAAAATTACTCCTCTGAAAAGCAAAATACGCTTTCAAATCAAGGCAGTGAGCATTTTTACTCTCCTGGTTTTAGTTCGATCTCTGATTGTGAATAAAAGTGTTTAGTTACCCATAAATTTGGACTCATTCTTGTTTCCGGATTGCACACTCATGATTCCATACGTTCGTAACAATACGTTGTGCGGCACTAGGTCATAAAGCCATACCGCTCATTGTTTTATCTTAGATGAAATTTAAGACACACACACACACACCTTACATAAAAAAGGAGCCACAAAAAATAGTTGCAAATCCGATTTTACATTAATTTTTTTAAAGAAATTATCACATGTCCCATTCACAAAATTAAAATTCTAACACATCCTATGTTATTTATTACCTGCCCACTCATTCATAGCTGCACGCACATTTACTCAAACTCTTTAAATAATTTTTGGAAAACTAAAATTCTTAAAGACAGAGAAACTGCTACTCTAACGTAGAAAATGATTTTGCAGTCGCAAAGATAACCTTAATAACCTTAGGAAATAATATGTGTGAGATCTTTGAATTCTGAGAATATTATTTGAACCGCATAGCTATAGGATCATAAGCTGGGAATAAAAAATGGAATAAGACTCGAGTGCTTATTGCACCTCTACCTGGAGAGTGAGAAACATCGTTTTCGAAAGACCAGCTGCAAATAAGTTCTCCACATAGCAAAATAATATGATTTAGATACAAATTTAAAGAGTGTTGTGCTGAGTTTAAAATATGAACTCATTATGACAAACACATTATCGAAACAGTTGGCTCATTTATTTATGATTAATTGCGTTGTTTAAGTTTATACTCATTGATTTCGAGTATGATTTTACTGCTTATTTTAACTAACTGCACGTCATTCAGTACAGTGTTCTTGAAACCAAGCTAACCTTGGTATCACGAATCTTAATAAAACGAAAAGATTTTATTTATAGAACTTCTCATTGAAATATTATCGGTACATATAAACAGGTGACATAAATATTTTATTTTATACTTTTAGCAATGGCGATTCTGTAACGAGAACTGTTATCTATTTAGGGCTTAATATATGACTACCCAGATGATTGCCTTTAAAAAAATTATCAATGACCCTTCGGCCATAAATAAAGTAAAATGAAAATTTAAAGTTGATATGGCAGAAATGTCGATACGAAATCCTCACCGAAAAGTTATAAAAAGTTTTGAAATTATCCTGGTCACTTATTTACTTGCTGATATAGTGATTCGGAATGAAATCATCTAATTAAAACTTTGCACACTTCGAACTTTACATATTTATTGAAAATAAGAAAAGAAGAAATTTTTTCTAAAGAGAACAATGAATGAAAAAAAAGGGCGTGGCTAAATATAGTATTACTACACGTTGGCACGTCCTTTTACAATTAAATTCTGTCGATATATTTTAACTAATGATTTTCATTATTATCATCACCATATTTGGCATGACAGCTCAGGTTGAGCCATGGCATTCCGCTGAAGATTCCTCCAGGACTGTCTATTTCTAAACCTGGTCTGCCAGTCTCTTGCTCCAATCACTCTAAAATCCGAATCAACTGAGTCAAGCCATCTCAGGTTTGGTCTTCCTCTTTTCCTACTAGTAACAGGCCTTGCAGTAAACATCTTTACTGTGTCCCTTTCATCCATTCTACCAATATGAGAGGCCCAGTTCATTTGCTTAATTTTAAAATATTTAATAATATCGGGTTCCTTAAAATATCTATAAATCTCTGAGTTAAAACGCCTCCGCCATAGGCCATTCTCCTTTACTCCAAGGATGCCTCTGAGAACCAACCCTACGCTCAAAAACAGCAACTCTACCGTCTTCATTTTTTGTTAAAGACTATGTTTCCGAACCATACATTAGGACCGGCCTAATGATAGTTTTATAGATACGGAACTTCGTTATTCTAGAGAGGAAACAAGACCTCAAAACAGATTTTTATTGTAATTGTACATAATTATAAGGATTTATAATTTGTTTAATTTCTGATAAGATTGTATCGTCCCCAAAATATTCAAATCTCATTTAATCTGCTATATTATTTTCTGCTCAGAAGGATAAGACTTAAAGTGACGCAAGGGAGTAATAAAAGCTATTGTAAATAATTATATGAAATGATGATGAAATAATAGAAATGTATACCTGAATAATTGCGACTTCCAGTATTTACTTGCTTTGTGTATGGTAAAAAACGGATCTAGCTACATAGCCCGTCAAATGACAGGGGTAGATAAATAATTATGATCGGGAAAATAAACATATATCAGTTAAAGTTGATCTGTCACACCCCAATATCATAATTTGAGATATAATTATTACGATCACTACTGAACTGAAAATGAGATCTCATAACGGGCGACATTTAAAGCCTATTTTGGGATTAATTTATTGTTTGCTTTTCTGGAAATCCGGTTCAAGACTTTAAAATAATTTAAAAAGCACAAATATTTCTCACTGCACATAAGTATTTAACCTCGATTCCCGGTAGAAAACTATTTTCGAAATATTTCTTAATAGTTTGTTCCATCTATTACGCCTTTCTACTTTTTTTGTCGCATGCCAGAAATAAAATGATTTTGTAACAAAAATATAGCTTCGCAAATTATATCTTTTTGCAAATTATACTTTACTTTATAGAATGTATCTTTTTGTTTTAAAAGAAAATTAAGTATTTCCTACCATAACGCACAAACTGAGCCACCATTCATAAAAATCAATTCAGTAGTAAAAACTCTAGGTCCGCCAACACTGAAAAACAAAAAGTCGGAACGCCCATAGTGAAAAGTGCTCTTTTAAAGATATATTTTTTCATGTGTTACCGCACCAATTTTTTTTTATTTATCTCTACTTTGAGACGGCTTTACAAAAGAAAGAGTATCAAATATTCCGATTACTTGGTGACTGGGTTACAGACTCCTGGAAATCTTTGTTTTTCAAGTATAATATACACTTGTCAATTACGGATTCGAAACTTGGCGGCATAAGATGTTTCTGAGTTCCTAAAATAGCATTTTAAATGTAAAAGATGCCAAATGTGCAATTTTGGCCCCTAAAAGATATTGTATAAGATGTAGAGAAATTTAACCATAAGAAATCTTATCACCACCTTTCTCTATTATTGCTCATTCTTCAAGAGTAGGGATTAGTCAGAAGGAGACAGAAATCTCAGTATAGTCAGAAATCGAGTTTTTTTGGGTATCTAGAACATCCTTGATCTTTTTTTTTAAATATTTGATAATAACAGAACATTCGGACTTAAAATAAACGTTTGAAAATGCAATGAATTGAAACCAGAAACCGTTACATCAATACCCATCCGTAGTCTTTTCTGTTACTGCTATTCAGTCATTGATTGCTATATGAGTCTAAAAACAATTAACTCCAGTCCTATTTCCATGGTTTTAAAAACATGCAGATCTATGACAAACTAGGATTCGAATTTTGATCTCATTAAAATACTTATATTACATATAAATTATATATTGGAGACTAAAGTAAAAGTGTGATGAAAATATATCATGCTTCCATTTTCCTTGTTGAAATTCCAATCGCCGCTCTTTTTACAACAGAAAAATAGAAAACTGAGCTAGCAAAATAACTAAGTAGCGGAGAAGAATTTTAATGATCTCGAGCCATCAATATTTTGGACCTATTTTGTTTATGACATAAATAAATGATTCAACAATTTAAACTAGCAGATTCACAGGCCACCAAAATATGCTAAAGAAGCACAATATTGTTAACAAATATTTAATAAATAAATAAATAAATCATTAAAAATGCTTTATTTATTTATTAATTTATTAAATTTTTGCATTTTATTAGATACATTGAAAAATTTTTTTAATGCATTTCCCGGAGTTTCTTTGAAAATAACAAAAGTGTAAAAGTAAAAATAATAATTATATAATTGAATTTAAAGAGCCAATCATTTAAAGCAATATTACTTAGCCCTCCGTAATAAAATTATTCTATTATCTGAAGAAAATAATTTTCAGTAGTTAACTTTGGGTGTTATCAGAGGTGTAAACATTTTTGTAATGCACATGTTCTTATCTTACTTTTTTTATTAATTTGAGTTTTAATAACATCATTTCACATCTTGAAACTGACAACTTTTATTTAAATTTCTTGTTTGCCTCACAGCTGAAGGACCACATAGGCCTCCATCTGAAGGACCACATAGGCCCAATGGACAGAGTCCTCTTATCTAAGGGTCTTATCTAACAGAGTCTTCTTATCTAAGTGTTGCAGTGATCTTGACTCCTAATGCAGCATAATTAGCTGCATTTAAAATTTTGCTCAGCTATAATGAACTTAAAATTGAAAAAATATCCTCTAAAATGTTAAGGCCGCGCAGCTGTTAGGTTGGCGTTAACCAGACCTCCGAAATTTCGAGACTCATAGATCCTGCGCTCCTCCCTAGGGCATTTTTTTACAAACTGATTTTGTTACAGCTTGCTGTGATACTGACCAATTTATTATATTAATATTAATGGTGTATAATAAATCCACCATTGAATGAAGTAACCGCTGTAAGAATATAAAAAATGGAAAATTTTTAAGGGTCGCTCGGTCCACAGAAGTTCAATGGAGTCGATGTTAGAAAATTCACTGCTCTGAATTATTAGATACATAATAAGTAAAAATATAGAAAACAACACTTTGGATTTTTATTGTTGTTCCCTAATTTGCTGATGCCATAAGCACGCGCTTAGTATGCCTATTTGATAATCCAGCACTGACTGTTGGCATGGAAAAAAGTTTAACATCCCCCATTTGAATGTGCTCCGAACGCCTATTTAGATTACGTTTGTGCAGAGGTCAAAAGGCTTATGTATAGTGTCTTAAGACATATTTGGGATGCCTTATGTTCTTGCAGAGGGCTGAAGGCGTAATTTGGCCTACACGTTTGAATTAGAGCGTATCCCTTGATGCGTCCAGCGTCAGGGCAAAAGCTCATTTTGTTATGGCGCTGCCATCTAAGGCAGGTTTAGACGTTTATTTAGGGATAACTATTTCCACTTAACAGGAGGAATAATATTGGAAAAGGAAAACAACACGAGCTGAGTGAACTTCAAAAGCATAAATTCATATTGAACGACTGACTCACTTCGTTCTCCAGAATGAATCAGGCCGTTTTGGGGGCAATATTTCTCATTCGAATTTAGCTGTCGACGCGTATTCAGAGATGTTCATATCCAGGCATGGTCCCGGTGATGAAAAGAATCTGCAGTATACGTAGCCCTGGATACATAAGGGCTTAATATGACGTAGTAAATAGGATAATATAGGATGATGAGATCTGGTCATTAGATCCTGGAGATCGATATTATAGAAGAAATCGAATATGATGCTAACTTAATTCCTGTCAATCGGTAATGATCGTTAACTTTTTGGAATGTAAAAGACGGGAATATTTGTCAGCCATGCGGTGTTTGACGTTTATAAGTACGATCAGGAATCAAAATGTTTATCAGTAAATGATAAAAATCTGACAAGTGTACAAGTAGCATGAATCCTTGACATGTTACCAAGGAAAGGTGGACAACTCAAAATATGCGTCTGTTCGCAAAAGTACAATACTGTTTTCCCGTAAAGGTTTTTTTTATCCCTGGATAGCATTCAGTGTGTACTCGTGTTGAAACGGGCTCCATAATTCACAAGGTTCCCTGAAAAATCGTAACAGATTTTTTTTTTCTCAACCCAATATACCGTGTTGCCAAAAATTCTTCCACTTCATGTCGGTCTCTTCAGATTATCAAAACTTAAAAGCATTAAAAGGCGCGGCTGTACACAGTGATAACGCTATTTTGTGCGTCTTTGTAGCTTTTATGATGTAAATATTTGGAAAAGATGGATTCTAATTTTCAATAAAAAATACTACATGAACTACTTTTGAAACATCTCTTGTGATTTACTGCTTCGATGTGCATCTGCTTTTCAATAGACGGATTATCATCTACCACCTAATTTTGACTTAAATGCAGTGCAATTTTTTAATATTTATCATACCATCAACAATTTGAATGAACGACATGAAAGCGGGTGGTTCCAGGAGAGCCCAGCACATCGATCAAAGGTACTGCACTACACCAAAAGTGAAAGTACCTAAGAAAAAAGACCAGTAGCCGAGGCAAAAATAAGCAGGCACTTGACAGGAATGTCATACAACTCCCAGGATTCAATCACATGTCGACCCAAGTGTTCGAACCTATAGGCGGAGAACACCTCACATTCACAGAGTATGTGAGCGTCAATTTCTTCGCTGTAGTTGCAGCATATGCAAAGCGAATCCTTAGTGACACCTATAATGTTTAGATATCTTTTAAGGGTGCAATGCCCCGTGAGGAGCCCAACAGCTCTTCTGATGCCAGTTCTACTGAGCTTGAATAATTCTTTTTGACGCATGCTAGGGAAATTACAGTTCAATGCTTTCACCTGCCTTTGGCCCTTAGTATTACGCCAGTTCTTGCACTGAAGCTGTTTGAAGATGTCATAGACAATTCTTCTAGTTAGTTCATTAGGAACATCCAAAGTCAGCTCAGGACCAACAAAAAGAGTATTTGAACCTTTTCTAGCCAAATCATCAGCCATCATTCATCATTTCCAGAAATGACAGAATGTCCAGGTACCCAGTAAAGTATTCTAACAGTTTTATTCAGCAATCAGTTGCTACGGATGAGAAGGCTATACACTTGTGGGTGATTACACCTTTTGAAAAAAAATTAAATCATAAATGAACTTAATCCCTGCTTTAAATTACGGACATCGCTATTCACAATTTTTTGTATTATAATAAAAACGCAGTGCTGAAACAATGAATATTTTCAATTTTTCTTTCTTTCGAATCTCTAAATTTCTAAACCAATAACATAGAAATTTCAGTAATACTACAAGAAACTTGTCGCCATATTATTTATCGATTTCATACCATGCAATTAAGAGAACAGCCACAATTCTCATCTTTTTTAGCTGATGCTTAACAAATGTCATCACATTGACACAATTATGTGAACAACACAACTATTTTCGAACACCGTAAATATTTTTCAAAATATCTCATATTTTAATTCATAGATTACTTACCTTCCTTTAAATTGGAATATGTACATTAAATAGAATGAAATGCTTTCAAAATTAAAAATCAACCTTCCATTATCTTCTTGGGTTTAATAAAATTCTTTGCGCAATTAAAAGCTACAGTTCAAAAGAAAGTTCAAAATAAGAAAATATATTAAGCATTGAAAACAATTGTCTTCATTAAATTTATTTTCGGGTTCTAAATTGAAAAGAAAAATTGTTTGATGGCTTCATTTATTTTGTCATTAATTAGCAAAACGGTAAACACATAGTAAATTGAAATTTTTATTTTGATATATTTTATTTCAAAGTAATTTTATTTTTGTATTTGTAAGTAATTGTAATTTTTTACAGTTTTAAAATTAGCTGTTAGGTAAATTTGTATAATAAAACAGTATGTAAATATCTTTCAAAGTATTCATTATATGTTTTTAAAGCGAGATTTGATTCTGAATTTTATTTGTAAATATAGTTAAATTCTTCTCTGATTTTTTTTATTAAAGATCTGGAATGTTATATTACTCGATTGTCTTAGACAATCAAGTTCCACATTGTTTAAATCTACTTCTACTATCAAAATTTATCACAAGAATACAAAAAGATATTTTTATTTGCTTTCTTTCCTAAATAATTATTTTATTTTAATAAAATTATTTAATTTTTTTAAAAATTGTTAACAGATCAATCATGCCAATGAATTGCCATCATTTAATCTTTCTGTGTCATTCCAATTGTCATTACCTTATAGCTAATTCAAAGTAATATTTTACAACATTGAATTATTTTTAAATATTTGGTTAACACTATTTAGAATTTCTCTTTTCAAACTGTAACACCTTAATGACACACACATAAACTGTATGCTCTATGCAAATATAAATATTTTTGACACCTTTAAAATGAATATTATAGTGCATATTATCAATTGTTCACATATAATAATAATTGTACTTAGACATATATTATTTTCGTGCAAAAATAATGTAAACAAATAATAAAAGTAATTCGAATAATTCGAGTTTTAATAATTTGAATTACAAATACACTGACTTCCAAAAGTTAAGCACCCAATGCAAATTTTCATTTTTCGAAAACGTATTTGAATTTGAGTGGCTGGAAATCGTTGCGGATGTAGATGGAAGTATGCCATAACCGTATGTTACTGTCAATCACGATTGACTGTCCAGATATCTGCGTTGAAGACGCCAGCATTCTAAAGGGTTTTAGAAGGTACATTTAAAGGCGGATACGAAGTATTTATAACTTTTGTAGGACTGTTTTTGATGACATTCGTGTTTCTATGTCTGAAAGAAGACGAATGACAGATAGTGAGCGCTGGCGTGCTGTCAGACGCATTGAAGCAGGACAGTCAATCAAAAAAGTCGCTATTTTCTTTAGCGTTGATCATTCGGTAATTTCTAAATTAAGGAAACAATTCCAAACAAATCAAACAATTGGCCGAAGACCTGTGCCCGGTCATCTCACGGTTACCAACCCCTCTGATGATCGGTATATTGCTATAGTAGCCAAGCGAAATCGACGAGTGACCTCCAGAACTGTTACATCCATGGTTGCAGCGGCATTTGGTAAGAAAAAATATGCCAGTACTGTGCGCTGAAGGCTCCAAGTGAAGGGACTGTGCGCCTGAGTACCACATGTTTGTGTTCCACTAACCGTCCAAGCCAGAAGGACAAGATTAAAGTGGGGGCTTCAACATGTCAATTGGTGTGTCTCAGATTGGTGCAACGTCCTGTTCACTAACGAGTTCAGAATTGTCCTGAACTCAGATGATAAGTGTGTAAGGGTCTGGAGAGAACGAGCCACTCGCAATCAGGGAAAGAGTACCAGAACATCATTTAACATCTCGTAATCAGAGGTGGCAGCGTCATGTTGTGGGCTGGAATTTCAATGGGATATCGCACAGAGCTGCACATCTTTAAAGGCGGTTCCGTAAGGGCTGCTCGGTATCGGAATGAAGTCCTAAACCCCAATGCAAGAGCTGCAGCAGTTGGTCCTCAGTTCCTCCTCATGGACGATAATGCCTATTGATTCGATAATGCCTAATGATTTATTTTGAAGCGGGTCACGTGATCTTTTCATATAATATGCGGGTAGTTAAAATTTTAATTTTTATTTAAAAAACTAACCAGCATATTTTGCTGTTTTTTTATATATTTCATTGTATAATTTGAGTATTACCTAACATTGTTGAAGCAATTTGTAAATTTTAACTTCGCTTAAAAATGTTTGAAAAATTAGGTCCTATACGGTTCAATATATTTCAGTTTTCAACTCGCATTCAATCCAAAACTAATTGGGTGATTGTATCAATTAATTTACATTCCAATATGTCGCACAGATCGTCACAATAACATACTAAAATTTCATTTTGATAAAATCATTTTTACGGCAGTTTTCTTGCGAACGGACAGACAGAATGAGCAAAGTCATAAACAAATTCAACTACGTAAAGTGTTAAAAATATGTTTAATCATTACAATTACTTCATTAATTTGAAATAAAAACTAACTTTATGGCGAAAATATCAAATTGTAAAATGCAAGTGTGATATTAGAGAACTATAAATCTATATAAACATCATTTGCATTTGAGTTTCATATTTCATTTTAATACAATCTTTAAATCGCATTTTCAGCAGAGTATAATTTGATTTTTAAAAATAAAATGAACAACTATTGAAGAATTATTTTTGCTTTTTCGCACTAATTTTGTTTTTAAGTTTTAAATGTCTAAAAGATTTAAATAAATAATTGTGGCAGAAACCCCGGTTTAAGGCAACCAGAACACATTTTGAGCACGTTTGGAAAAATAGCCGTTTGTGTTTATATCTATCAGGAGTGTTTACGATAACTCAAGAATAAAAGCAAGTACAGCTGTAAAATTTGTACGTGTAAGTAAATTACGTAAAAATCTAAATATGGATAAATGTATTTTGTAATTTTAAAGATTGGAACTCATTCTGTGTGACATTTAATAGTTTATAACATTAAAATTCGAATCGCATGAAATTTTTATACATTTTAATAAAATATTTTATCACTATTTCAGTTTTTTGAAAATTTACAATCAACATAAGTGTGTACAAAACAGCTTGTTAATGTATTGTGCACATGTCCTCCCTCATCCTGTAATAAACGGAATTGCAATAGTACTTATAGTTGATAAATAATATTCTAATAAATAATAAACAAATGATAATGGAATGAATGTTATTAATTTTAAATCTATCTATGTTATTAATCTTAAATAAATGATAATGCAATGAATGTTATTAATTTAAACATATTTCAATAACGTTTATATGCATTTAAAAATGTACTCCATAAAACATTTTTCGGTTTCAAATACCATATTTTTATATGTATAAATTCACACGAATTTTCTATTAACAACTTGTTATTACTTAAGAGGATTAAAGGATTATAAGAGATTAATTTTTCTACCTTTAAAATTATCAAATGTCTGAATTCGCTTTACGTTACATTTGTATTTTAGACGATTATAAATTTGAAAGTAATAATTGTATTTGTCTTTTTATAGCCATTACTTGGATGTGCTTTGAAATTCAACAGACTACTAATTTTTTATTTCATGTTCTGTAGGTAACATTATAGATAACACATAGTTAATATTTTAATAGTTGAATTCTGTTGGTAACACGTAGTTAATAGTTTAATAGCTTAGTTTATAAATTATACACTTTTGAGGCGGGTTAATACTTAAAAAATTATAAAATTTATTATATTTTATAAGATTTATTATCTTTTAAGATTATAATCTTTCATAGATATATTTTAAAATTTAAGCATTCACAAATCTGAAATGAAACGAACATTTCGATTTTGAGTAAAACTGTGCTGTTTGGAAATGTTTATATAGCCCGCTTTGTAAGTGAATATTTCATCATTATAATATATTTATTAAAGTAATATAAATGATATGTAGTTATTTAAATGTAATGTGAAATTGCATTTAAATACAGATTTTTAATAATATTATAATTTTTATCGCAATGCTACAATATGTGCAATTAATCTCAACTGGGGCTCAAACCACGAAAATTCACAAGCCAGCAGACGACTAAGAATTCATGACATGGATGAAATTTTTATTTTATATATTGTAATTGGTATCTACATTTTTTCCTTTAGATTTCAGATTAAAAGGCACCTTCAATTCTGTACTAACTCCTCATTCTCAATTGCATAAGTTATTATCATGTTTGTCGTATTACTCATGAAGTTAAAATCACTACCTTGGAAAAAGACCTTGGAAAATCCGATCGTTTTTAATTACTCCTTATTGATCACTGCTTTTGATCTACAGGATTAAGTTGTTGTCCTAAATAAGATTGAAACTACGGATCATCTCAGTCCATTCAAAGCGTAAGGTAGTTAGATAGACTGATGATTTTTATTCATTCTATTAGAAGATCAATTAGAAGATATTCCATAATATATTTCAAGATATTTCATATTTTCATTTAGTTTATAAGCTGCTAATACATTGGTATATAAACTACAAAATATTTATAGTCTTTTAAGACATCTAACTAATTCCACAGTTTCATTACTGAACATAAATTATGACAATATATTTAATAAATGATTTTTTAAATTACGTACACTTCAGTTACGGTCAAGGATTCAATATTAGGATTTAAGGTAATAGCTCCAATTGAAGGTAATGCTCCGTGAAGGTAAAAGCATTTGTGGTCTTTTCCCCGGTTTATTATACGTTAGCATGAAATAATCAATGCATTCATGAAATGATCTATACCAGCTGTATGTGCAGCAAACTAGATATGTCTCAAAACTATGTCACACTTTAACAAATTTGTACAGAAACTTACAAATTCGGTACAGTCATGGTCTCTATAGTGGTTAGAAATATAATCGTAATTTAAATTTTCTTACCGTCATTTCAGATATCGTCCATCCCATCAAATGCTCATAAGTACCTAATAAATGCAAAAAATGTTCATCAATTACATTATCGGCAATAGTATCATGCCTCTAAATTTGATAGAGCCTCCTATTGAAGGATTCTGTGACTATGGGCTTAATGTTGCATTTGATAGAGATCTTGTTATTTATCAAACTAACACTTAATATATGAATACATTTTTAGAGTAATTATAAAGTGTATTTTTATGAAGATATCTGCTTTAAGTATAGGGAAATTTTAAGCATGCACTCATAGATTACTTTATATAAAACTAGTATTCAAGTCTGTCAAAGACAGAGAATCTAAAAATACACAAAAATGAAGCTACCATTTTTAATTCGTTTTATCTAGTTAGCAACTTATGGTTCTTATCACAGAAAATGATTGCCTCAATTAAAAATTGTCCCCTTATGTTTTATCTAGTGATAGAGCTTCCACCAGGGACCTTCCATGTCCCTGGTGGAGGCTTCAAGAAAGTTTGTGAAATATACAGCCAACTCTCCTTTTCATTTTGTCTACTCCGAGAGAAGCGTAAAAATTATGGCTTCGTTATAATATAACGAAGCCATATTTTTTACTCTTCTCTAGACTATTTTATTCTAGTGACTTCTATAGATTCTTTCTCTAGGCTCTTTTACTCTTCTGAGTATTATCCGGCCCAGTATTCAAAACTATATGTGCCAGCTTTTAAAGCCAACTGAGGAAGAACATGAGAGTTTGGAAACACTATTTTAAAAACTCATAATCTTCACCGGGTGCGAGAAAAATGATAATCCGAACTTCATGAGGTTCTGTATGACTATCAATACTACGAGTGCCGAAAACTCAGACCACTCGACTGACCCGAGAGCTTATAGTAGCTGTTTGAGTGGCTGGGAACAAATACTATGAGTGTGTAAAAATTCAATATTCTAGGTCACCAGAAAGCTTTTGAAGCGTTTGAAGAAACTGCTTAAAAATGCCCCATATTCTTCTTCTCCTTAAGGTTAATCGATAATCATGTTACGCTAAGCTCCGTCTGATGCTCGATAGAAATGTAAAAATGTATACCATTCTGGATCACGCAGGGTCTTCTGGAATGTCTGAAAAATCTTTGAAAACGCCAATTTTCTTCGCTCTGAGAGAGGTAAATCGCATATCCGACAGCCGTTATATTCTGTATCGTTTTCGATGCTTTAAGTCTGCAAAGATTCAGCAATATAGAATAACAGAGGGAATTCTGAAGGGTAGAATTTTTCTTCAAAAATACACATTTTCTTCGCATCTAGAGGAGCAAATCAAAAATCAGGCACTGTTAGATTCTGTACCCATAGTTGAAACTACACACACCGGCTAGTGAATTATAAACCTGGTAACACATATGCAAATGTAGGCCACAAGGTGATATATGCAAATTATGTTGGTTATGGAAGGTGCACGGGATCGCAATACCGCTATAAGAATTCTACCAGTGTGTATTCCGAGTGAAGTGGAGTAAAATTAAGAAAACTCAAGGTTTATCGTCGTTTAAGAAATGTCTTATTGAGGGGCCTGTTTGGCAGGATCCAAGATTTCCAAGACAGAACAACTCACTGGATTTTCTGAAGGCGAGATATAAAAATATATAACAGTTTGAAAAAAAAAACCATCAGACGTTGTCAAAAAGGTGAAACTGAGGATCGAAAGCCATCAATGAAGCCCGTTACCGGCGACGTCTCAGGCGACTTGTATGGCAGAAAATGGGGATACTGTGCAGAACTGACAGAAAACTTCAAGGAAGGTTCTAATCAACAGATATCTACTCACGTAATGCGAAGGGAATCGCAGAGCATCGGTGCAGCCAGTCGCATGCCCGTGAGGAAACCCCTAATTTCGGCTAAAAACCTGAAATTATTTTTACAGTGGTAGCGGGAAAGGCGTCACTGGACATCCGATGACTGGAAGAAGGTTGTGTAGTCGAACAAATGACGTCATACCTTTCATTTTACTTACTGCAAGTTGAGAGTGTGGCGAGAGACCAATGGAGCCATGAGCCCATCTTGCAATGTACGCACAGTTCAAGATTGCGCAGAGGGTATCATGGTGTGGGGAATGTGCTGGTTTAGTACTGGTCCTCCAGTGCTTTTAGAATGTCGGCCGTCATCCATGGATTACCTGAACATTGTTGCCGATCCACCTGCCATCTTGTATTGTAGCATTTTCACATCACAAGAGACGTGTCTTTCGTGGACGGTAATGCTACCATACATTGCGCAGGAACCGTACAGCAGTGGTTCAAGAAACATGACTCTGACTTGCACCATATACATAGTGCACCGCAAAGTCCATATTTAAATCCTCTCAAGAACATTTGGGACACATTCTAGAGCCGCATCCGGTAACAATCTCCTTTGCCATTAATTGTATAGGGACTTACGATCTTCTTATTAAACGCTTGGTATTCACTTGACTTAAATGCACTCCAACATCATCCATGCCTAACTGCATACATGCTGTGATTTGGAAAAAGAGAGGTCTAATAAAATATTAATCCTGCGTTTCTAATTCACTGGGCGGTGTTTGGAAATATTCAGCATTCTAGGTTATCAGAGGGATTCTAACAGTGTTCACACAGAGTACGGACACGTTAAATACGTTAAATATGTGGGTTCGTAAGTCCTTCCAAGATGTTGGTTTTAGGGGAAGAAGGATACGGTGGATGCCGTCGCTACTCGGTTCCGATCTAAATTCGGCGGCATTTTCATGTCGCTCAAACGGTTACCTTACTCCTTCGGGTAAATCGGAGGGTCAGTGTCAAAGACCAAGCTTCATGAAGATCTGGAAAGACAGAAACACGCAAAATGCATTAGATAAGTACATATCGCGATTGAGTAAGCAATAAATTCGTTAATAGAGGTTAAAGAAACTTGCCATTTAATTTAGATAAAACATACATATTTTCAAAGCTGGTATAATACGCTTGTTTCTGCAAAATAGTTCATTTCTTATTAATTGTAGATTTTTTAAATTTAATTAATTATATTTTTTCCTTACGAATTATTTTTCTTTTTGTAAAAAATATATTCCTTACAGAATTTCATTCCTACTGTGAGATTAAAATAAACCACCTGAAGTAATTATATTCTCATGAATTATAAATAAATATAATTTATTTGTGCAAATTCCAAATACACGTATAGCAATTCGACAAGCATAGTTTAAATGATTAAACGTTTTCAAACTATATATATATAATCCTTTCCAATCTGAATGAAAATTGAGTAATGGTTAAAAAACTGCTGATTACTTTAAGTGCTGGAAAACATACTTTCTTTAATCTTTTAATCAGCTTAATGTAAAATATTTTGTTTTGTATCATGTTATCTAATAAATTTCGATGTAGTCTAAACACAAAAATAATTTCGACATGTGTAATGATTACGAAATACTAAATTGCGATAACCATTTGTTGGAAAATAAAATTAAAAATCAATAAAGATTGTATGCAAAATTTTTGTTTTAAAATTTGCAGTAAAATATAAATAAAAAAAAATCTGGTGTGGGCAACACATGTCTTTACTTTATATAATGCAATAATATGCACTACTTTTGCAGTAAAAAAATAATATATTTGATCCATGTCACTCTGTTTTTATCATTGAATTGAACATTTGGCGATATGCCGGATGATACCATATAAAACTATTTCAAAATACTCAATTAACTTATATTTCGCGCAACTCTAAATAAACAATTAGTAATATTGATAGCATTCTAAATAAGCGATATAACCCATACATTAAAATATTTTAATATTTAATTCATCAATTAGGTGTCATTTTCATTAATTTAATAACATTTTTGGAATTTTTTACGAATTTTTTGTCAATCTGGGACGAAATATCGCCAATTTGCGATACTTTACTACATTATTCGCCAACACCGCCAAATACATCAGCAAGTGGTACAACAAACGGAGAGAACAAACAGTATTTCTCATATACTAGAAAGTAAGCCCGTCATATGACGGAAATCAGAATTTGCGAAACATAACTTGCTATTTAGCGTCACTTTTATAAATTTGGTGACATTTCTGTCACTTTGAATATAGTCGCCAAGTTGGCGGAGTGCCGCTAAATTTGTCGTTAAGCGTAAAGAACGGAAGGAGAAATGCGTTATTCCTATAGTCTACTCCTGTGTTATTACCAAGATATTGAACTTCCATCAATTAGTCGTTTTTTCATTGATTTGGTGTAATTTTTTATCAAGTTGGCAATATTTTCGTTCATTTTGGAACATTTGACAACTCGCCAAGTTAGCGACATTCCGCCAAAATCTCACCAAGCGTTATGGGTGGATAAATAACTTAGTCTTATAGCATATAAATAACTAACGGCGTCCAAATGCAAAAGTATTTCCCTAAGCATCTTTTCTCATGAATAGAGAGAGTTAGATCCACGAGAATAATGTCATCAAATTTATAACATGGTATTACTTAAAAAAGTGAATATATTTAACAACAGTTAATATCTTTTTTAATTTATATGATTTTTTTATATGATTTTTGGATTTTGTTAAACTTGCAATATCTCGAAAACGGTTCATGCTAATGTTCTAAAATTTGCGTGAATCGTTTTCTAATAAAAACTTGCATAAGAAATATCTATTTACGCTACTACATTTAAGGATTTGATTTTTGATGAATTTTTCAACATGATACTAAAAAATTTAGGGTAGCTCTGAACATTCGATTGCGTATAAAAACAATTGATTTCCCGTATTCACAGATTTTAATTGTTGTACCACATTTCATTCAAATCGCTAAATTCCTTCTGCGATATCGTTTCCACAGACTCGCACACACACACACACACACACACACACACACACGCATGAACAGACATCATCTCAAAAACTCTGATATATGTCCAGGGATGCTTGAAGAGTGATTTCCGTCGAAAACTCGAATTCGAATTTCCGACCCCGTTACAATATTTTTCTTATACATTATTAAAGGTATATAAGAAAATAATAAGTTACTTTAGAAGTATTACTAAAGACATTTGGAAAATATTGATGGTATTGGGGGTACGGTTGTTTTTATTATTTTATTCAACTTTGCAATTTGTGAGCACTTATATATATTTTACAATGGATTTAAACATTAATCCATGTCAACACACAACTGTCGTCCAAAATTTCAGAGAGCATCATATTTTGATTTATAAGATTAAAATCACTAGTGTTCTGAAAAATATGCTAGCACTTATAACCCAGCTGAAGTCCTATATGTTAGAAAATTGAAATCCCCTCTACATCTACTCCGATAAAAACCATACAAGGCCAAGTTCAGCTTTATAATAAGTGTCCGCCATAAAAGTGAATGAAACGAAGAACTATTGCCAAATTTATCAAATGTTTTACGACAAAGTTTACTACATTTTAAACATTTAATTTATGAAAAGTAGATATAAGAAGAGTTATTGGATGTATTGCGTAATAAGTTTATCAAATTTGTCTCTTTGATCTAAAGTATGTACTTGCTGAAATGAATTTAGATGAATTTAATAAAGTTACTGCTGATAAAACTTGAATTACGTATATTGCATCTTTATGTATCGTTACAAGATAAATTTGATAAGTTTATTCCGAAATGCAAATAATAATTTTCCCTGTATATACTACTTTTATTCATGAATTTGAATGAAAGTAGTACATACATAGACCTCGCCAAGAGTTCTTCAACTCAATCTTTTCCTTGGATGACAATGTCTACAAAGCTGAGTAATTTGGCTTTTTTGATATAAGTTTGTTTTTATAGGATATCAGGTATATACTGTGGTTTTTATTTTCTATCTTCAGAAACTTGGGAGCAATCATGACACTAAATATACCGAATTACAACGTGTGGTCTGTCTCTGGTATTTGGTTTAACAGAACTTCCTGTCGTGCGTTAACTTGTGTTCTTTGGAACGTTCCGTGTTATCTTTTGATAAAATAAATATTTTTTTTTAGATTTTGCTCCGTCATTAGGATGCCTAACATCTTGAAATTTTCAAATTTGTGCAGATTTTCTTATAACGGTATTTATATAACAATCAGCATACAGCATTTCAACTGTTTAACTAAAGCCCATTTTCTGTGAAATGTTGATGAAGAGTGACATATATTTTGAGAAAATGTTCATTTTGTCTGGTTATTAGAACACTTTTAACAGTCAAAGTTCACATTTTGTAATCAACTGTGAATCTTAAATATATTTTCTGTAAAATTTTGATTATAAGTCATTTTAATGTGAAAATCTGATAGTTGCAACATTTTTCGAATTTTTAAAATAACCATTAAGATTTAAAAACAGTTGATTTTTATAATTTGTCCCATATAGATTGCTACAGGATACTCAGCATATCGAATTAGAAATATGTACCTTAAATACATTTTCTATAGAATGTTATTTATAATTTGATAAGGAAGGCATGTCTGAGGTGTTCCTTAAGAGTAGGAGTGGAATATTCAATCAAAATATGTTTTGACCAGGAGCTTCAATTTTTATTGCTCTATAAAACTAGAAGCAAGTATGAAAACTTAGGGTTTTACGCCCTTATTGTCATTCCAGTTGCAAACCGTTGGACCAGAAGTGATATTTGTACTTCGCAGATATCCATCCAGGATTTGAATATTTTTGTCTTTTATTCTGTGAAATAAATTGTTAATAGTAGTTCTTCAGTTTAAAAATATTATATGCCCTAAAGACTAACTTTTAAGTTGCTAAAAATATCTCAGAGAAATTATTTTCAGTACAACATAAAATGCATACGACAATAATTTTCCATATGAAATTTAGCATTCTGTTTACAACATTTAAATGTATATTGGAGAAACAATAGCTTAACGTTTACTTGTTTTTATTCAAATTATGAAAAAATGATAATTTTAGAAATGAATTCATGAGGGAAGAGGATATGAGTAGGAACCGTAATATAAAAAACACGCATTTGCATTTAAGCACATTCTATAAATTTATTTTATGACAAGATATTTTTACGAATTCCCTAAACAAACATTGTTTTTGAGTTCGTGTGAAAGAAAAGATTTGATCAGATTACATATAAGCAAAAGTTGCAGTCTTTTAAAGAGATTAAGTGATTAACCGAAAAGGTATTTTTGAACACTTAAAATATAAGGATTTATTGTTCTTTCTGTCTATAAGTTAAATAATTCCATTTTATTTATGTATTATTTTTTACTTACTGCTGTAAATATATGTCTAATTTTATTCCATAAGGGCAGATAAAATAATATTTTATGATGATAATTTATTGTTTTATATATATACATATATATATATAAAACATATATATATATTTATATATATATATATATATATATATATATATATATATATATATATATATATATATATATATATATATATATATATATATATATATATATATATATATATATATATATGTATATATATATATATATATATATATATATATATATATATATATATAAAATACACTCTAAGACAAAAAATCGACGCATCAAGAAATAATTATCAAATGAGACAAAATTTGGAACGATTAATGTATATGTACAGAAAAAGAAATGATTAGAATTTCAGAACAATTGAATGATGAATTGCACTGAAAGATCTAGACAGAGTTAGCACATCAATATGATATTGGTCCACTTCTGGCCTTGATATAAGCTGATACCCGACTTGGCATTGGTTCATAAAGTTGCCGGATGGTGTTCTGAGAGCTGTTGTTTCAAATGGCTTCCAATTGACCAGCTAATCCGTCTACATTCTGGGATGATCGTCTTCACAGTGAAAAACCATAAATGACGTTGAAACGGTACCTACAGCACGAAGAGCGTCGGAGCTAGGCAGAGACTAAGAAAAAAGTGAAAGGAACAGCGACGTTCACCACAACATAAATGTCTGTTCCATTGACGTCACATTCCACACCGTGTGTTCGGCTCAAAACCTAGTCTGCTGAATCACCTCCTTCGAAAGGAGTTGAGACCAAGGTATTCAGATTTCCAAGTACGGCGTAAGACACCGTCATGTATGACGTCATCGCCATAGGAGAAAGGAAATACATTGTGTTTTGAGTGCCGCTTGTTTTCTTGAACTTTGATTTGACCAACATGATGCTTCCAGTGAAGCAACGCGATGGAATGGTAAAGATTTAATAACTGAATGGGCAAAATGCCGCAAAGGCTTTGAGTGTCTACCACAAAAACCATCGGCTACGACGAGGCCCGTGTTCTGTATAAGCTGTACGGGACTTGATACACAAATGTGGAGAAACTGGTTGCACATGCGATCGGTTTCGGTCTGGATAACCTTCCATTCCTGTCGAGGTTGTTCTGTCGCGTACTGGATTTGCCGAATTCGGTGGTCTCAGTCCCGTTGTAACAAGCAAAAGTGACTGCGTGGTGCAGGAATGCAAGCACCTTCATCCTAGGACCTTACTTTTTTTGAAGAGGTTACTGTTGCAGGTATACGCACGTGTACGAGAACGAGTGGTCGCTATGAAGTAATGTTGACCAATTACGTCTTGCCATGGTACATTAGGGGTGTCCAAAATTGAACAATGTCTCAGAAACCACCCATACTCAAGTTTTTCCGATTATTTGATTCAACTGTGGTCTATAAATATTTTTTACATAATTTTAAAATATTATCCAGAGGTCCCTCAAAGCCTCCGAACGTAATGTCCAATAGGGGTCAAAGTCACACTTTGATTTTCAATTCCGACACTTATTTGAAGAGATTACTCAGAACTTAGGAATGATAATACCAATATTTAAATACCAAACTGCACATTTTTGTAGCTATTTATAATTAAGTCAGAACTTGACAAGGCATGTGTCACAAATTTATACTAGTTGTCTACAAAATGTTAAAAATGCCATAAATTAACGATGTCATCGGTAGTGTCAATTGTACAATATATAGCTCCAGCGCCTAAGTTTCTTAATATTGTGAGTGCGGAATGTTTAGTGTCTTCTTATCGAATTTGAGGAACTGTTTCCTGTGCTGTTCAAAGCCCTGATACTTTTGTGATACTTTTATATAAAATAAACTGATAATCTTTGGCGAGACTCCTCCGCGTGGAATCCACTTCCTGAAGCCTGGTGCAATTCATCAAGCTCGTTTTATATAAAGAGCCAGGATCATTGTTCAGGATCGGTTGTAATGGTGGTAGCAAAATCCAATATAAGTTAGATCCCACGCTCAGCTACATCATTTACAACTTAGACAGTGCGGACAAATTTCTCCGCAGCAAGAAATAAGGGATCAGATGGCTATTGATTGACTGGCTTACCTAACCCGATAGTATTGACTTTCAGAATTCTGAACAATGCATAGGATTCTGGACCAATTAAATCTTTCAGTGTCGTACCTTGATCGATTTTTCTGAATACAGGCTTACCAAGACGGAAGTTCTGTGGCAGTGGCGTCACTGACAACTGAATAGCCATCTCTTGCTTCAAACAATCAGTCACCATGTGATACTTGCTGAAAAGTGCAAAGGGAACAACTTTTTCGTTAAGGTACCATCGGTGGTTTACAAGTTTATGAATTACCGTGTAGGCAACTGCCTTATCCACTTCACGAAAATTAATTATGTCATAAATAAGCTGAAGATCGTTTGCTGGGACATCAGCGCCATTGCAGGCTTTACCACTGTTCTGCACTGCTGCTTGGACAGCGCCATTGCTGTCCAAGCAGCACTGTAGAAAAGTGCCAAAAACCTGTTCATCCGCATGAGTTTGTCAACCATTTTATCGTCATATGACATTGTTCTGGAGAACAAGAACATATTTCCTGTGTACAAGTTGTTAGCCATCTAACGAGCTTGATGAATTGCATAAGGCTTCAGAAGTGGATCCCACGCGGAGGAGTCTCACCAAAGATTATCAGTGTATTATCCACACACTCACGATAACTGATCACGATAACGGATGAACGTCTTGTAAAACACTCATATAAGAATATATATATATATTACTTGTTCTAGAATACGTAAAACGCGTAAAATTTTCAGTCCATCAACATAAAATAATGAACATCCTTATAAAACTTTCCCTAAAAGCACAAAACTCATAGAGGGAATTTTCCAACAAGTCCTAGAAAATAAAAACTAATGCAAAGCGCAAATAAATTTACACAATGCAATGACATAATTTTAAATATCTTTAAATTAAATTTCACGTTATTTCAATTCCATATGATATTTTGAGTTTTTAACACTTTTATCCAGAAAGTGTCAGGATTTAATCCATTAAAAAGATTAGTAACATTCAATTTATTTATTTATCGCATACATAAATCCTTATAAAAGCGGGAAATAAATCTTCCTCGGACATGTTGTAAGCCATTGCCGCACCGTCCGATAAAGGGATTTCACACGGCAGAGTAAATATTTTCCTTTACGCTCAGATATTTCAAAGAATCAAATTGAAATTTATTTTCGAATCAAGAGAAGTTTTTTTTTTCTTTGAATAAGAACATTTTTTAAACATATGTATATGTTGCTCTGTATTTCAGATTGTTATATAACAATATATTTTTACTTCCTCAGAAGCGATTTTGAGTATTGTTATCACGAACATTTTCAATTTCGCGATTTTGATGTCAATATGTGTATTAAGATCTCCTGAACACGGTTTCACTATATTTGGAGTGATGTCAGTCTGTCTGTTTGATATCATTGGCCGATTTCTTGTGTACACGATATCAGTCATAAATGTAAATAGATTTTCACGAAACTTTATATCCGGTATTGTTATCAGAAAATCTAGAAATAGATATACTTTTTTTTAATTTCGAGCTAAACTTCGAAATTTATTTGAAATGTTCTGTGTACAATTTTTATTTTCCATATATACATAGTGTAATGCATGAGGAAAGTATTGTGGCGGGGTCGGATATATGAATTCGAGTTTTTGACGGAAGAGCACATTTCAACCATCCCTTAATACGAATTTAACGTTTTTGAGGTGGTGTCTGTGTGTATGTTTGGAAACGATATCTCACGGACGAATGGAGCGATTCACACGAAATTTGATACATAAGTTATAACCCGTGAATGCTGGAAGCCTATTATTTTTACAGGCAAACGAATATTCAAAACCTCACTAAATTCCCTAGTGAAATTTAGGAAAAATCTTCAAAAAATTCAAAATCTTTTACAAAGTTACGTAAATACTCATTTCTTATATAATATTTCATTAGAAAACCAGTGACATAAACATTGGAACGCTAACAAGAATTGTTCCCTATAAAATGTACATTTTTCAAATAAATTTATCAAAAAATCACATAAAATAAAAAAAAAATATTAAATATTGTGAAATATGTACACGTTTCATAGGTAATATAATGTGATAAATTTGGTGACACCATTCTCGTAGATCTGCCTTGTTCCATTCATGAGAAAACATACTTTGGGTAATAATTTTTAGTTGGACGCCAATAGCAACTTATCTACTAAAATAATAATTTATTTATCAGCCCATAATACTTGGCGAAAATTTAGTGGAATGTCGCCAACATGGCGTTTTTTTTTAATATTGCTAAAAATAATTTTTAATATTGCTGAAATTTAATATTGGCCAAATTGATAAAAAAAAATGTGGCTAAATCAATGAAAATGACGAGTAATTGACGAAAATTTAATATTTTGGAAAGAATATAAGAATCTACGAGTACTATAAGAATAACCTATTTTTCCGTCTGCAACTTTTGGATAAAATTTGGTGACGAATTTTTCGAAATATCTCCAACTTGGTGACTTTTTAAATGTTATCCAATTGATAAAAATTTCACCCAATTGATAAAAATTCGCCAAATTGATGAAACTGATGCTGAATCAATGAAATGACGACTAATTGATGAAAATTCAATATCTTGTAAATAATATAAGAATATACTATAAGAATACCGATTTCTCTGTCCGTCCGTCCATAGTGTTTGACGATATATTTAATGGAATGTCGCTAAATTGGCGACTTTTTTAAAAGTTACCAAAGAGACAAAAATATAGCCAAATTGATAGAAATGACTCCAAATGGCAATTAATGTTCCCAAATTCTGAATTCTCAATGTTCCCCCTGTTCCCAAATGTTCCCAAATTTTCATCGTATGAGGAGAGTACCTTCTAATATATAAGAAATGACTTTCTCTCTGTTTATCTGTAGCACTTGGCGATACATTTGGCGAACTTCTAATAGAGAAATAATCTAGTGAGATATCGCGATCTTGGCGAGATTTTCTCCAAATTGACTAAAGCATCGTAAGAGTTATTGAAAATTACACGTAGTTGATGAATTAATTATTAAATGTTTTAATATGTGGACTATATCGCTAATTGAGGATGCTATCAATATTGATAATTGTCAATTTAGAGTTTTGTGAATTATAAGTTAATCGGTACTTTGAAATAGTATTATATGGCGTCATTCGGAAAATCGCTAAATGTACAATTCAACGTTAAGCACAGTACCGTGGATCTTATATATTATTTTTTGACTGTAAAAGGAGTAAACTCATCGCATTATGTAAAGGGAGACATGTCTTGTCCCTATGGGTATACTGCTGGTGCCCTTATGGGTAGGCCCTTATTTGGTATTCTATCTAAAACTGTTTTGCAGGAGCTCGAGAAAAAGATTTTGCTTTTCTTAAAATTTGAACCTAATCTTTGGTGCAGTTATATTGATGATGTGTTTATTACTCCATGATCCTTTGGATGGAGTTAATGCTTTTTGCCCCTCTATTAATTTTACCATTGAGCATGGGTCTAATTTCACTTTACTGTTCCTGGATGTTCTTGTTTCCTGTAATTATCATAGTTTCCATACCTCTTCTTTTTGTAAACTCGCTATAACTAGTTTGAATTCCTGCTAACTCACATCATCCAATTCCTTCTAAAAAAGTATATTTTAATGCTTATATTCATCGTGTCTTTAACGTTTGCTCTTCCATATGGGCTTTAGCTACTGAAAGTAACTTTATCTTTAACCTCAGTCATAAGGCTGCTTATTTTTTTGAGTTTATTTATAAAATATTTGTCCATTTTCGCCGTAATTTTATTCAACCTAATGCTAATCTTATTCCTATAGCTGACTTTATGCCGTATAAATCTAGTCTTTCGTATCACCCGATGATTTTTCGTCCATTTTTGCCATGAATTTAAGTTTAAACCCGCTCAGTCAACTGTTACTAAGTTATATAGTCGCAATCGTAAGGAGAAATATAAGGATAAAAATACCTTTCCTTTTAATCAGTTGCAATAACCCACCAAATATTTTACTTTATGAATCTCAGTTTATATATCTGTACCGTGATCGGATTTGTAATTTTCATCCTTTTCAGACTCCAAGTTATGATTGGCGACTCATTCTCGACTCCATGCCTTGTTGTTGTTGTTGAAACCCAGACCGTCCGACCTACCGGAAAGGTGTTGAAGACCCAGACAGTCCGACCCATCCACTACCAGAAAAGTGTAATCTAACTCGGCTAGATGCGTATCAAATCTTTACATAGTTTTCTGGGACTTTACTTTTTGATGTAATTTATGCGTCTTCAACGACATTTGGTCATGAATCTTCTTCCGTTTTATATTTGTATTTAATATTTATTTAAATCTTAAATTCCTTGTTTATAAAACAATACGATGTGATTATTGTAAAAGCGTAAATTAAAAATCTGATGTGGGCAGCACATGACTTTCCTTATATAATGCAATACATTTACCACTTTTACAGCAAAAACAAAATAGGTTATTTTTATAGTAGATACTTATATTTTCCCCAAGATATTGAATTTCCGTCAAATAGTCGTTATTTTCATTGATTTAGCGTCATTTTTATCCATTTGGTGAAATTATCTTTGATTTGTTAACATTTAAAATGTCGCAAGTTGGCGACATTCCACCAAATTCGTCGCCAAAATCTCGCCAAGCACTATGGACGGAGAAATAATTTATTCTTATAGCAGATAAATGACTATTGGCGTTCAAATACAAAAGTATTATACAAAGTATATTTTTTCATGAATGGAAAGAGAATGATGTCACCAAATTCATCGCATGATATTACATATGAAAAGTGAACAAGTTACTCAATAGGAAATATTTTTTTCATTTTATGTAATATTTTGATAATTTTTTTTTAAATGTGCAATATCTCGAGAACGGTTCATGAGAGCGTTCTAAAATTTATGTTAATCGTTTTCCAATGAAAAATTACAAAATACATATCTATTTGAGTAACTTTGTTAGAAATTTTGATTTTTGGATGATTTTTTCTAAATTTAACTCGAAAATTTAGGAGGGTTCTGAACATTCGATTGCGTATAAAAACAATAGGCTTCCAGTATTTATGGATAGTAATTTTTGCACCAAATTTCGTTCGAATCGATCCATTAGTTCATCAGTTATCGTCTCCATAGACTCACTAACACAAACACAAACACACACACACACACATATACATCACCTCAAAATTGTTCGATTCGTGATCAGAGATACTTGAAACGTGCTCTCCCGTCGAAAACTCGAATTCGAATTTTCGACTCATCACAATACTTCCCTTTATACATTATTGTATATAAGGAAAGTAAAAATATGTAAATTTTGCATGCCGATTTGGCATATATGTAGACATTTGTTGGCACTGTATTTTTTATTTCGTCACTTCCAAATGTGAAATCCGTTCTTTTGTCAAATGATCCCTTGGAACTGGATAAATTCACTATCAGAATTGAGTGAGTTTATTTTTTTGCTTATATATCAGACTAAAGGCGTTGCCACGTTGCAATTACATTTTCATGAGATTTTAATGCCTGAATAAATTAAAAGGAAAACTGTATTCCGCTCATGGAGTCAGAGTTGAGACCACCCCTTTATATCCATGATTCAGCTGGGAAAGTTAATATTGAGTGGTTAACTCAATTTAAAAATTCAGAATACGAATATTTAAACCTTGGATTTATAGAAACATGCTTCTTTCTTTATCTTCCAATTCTTGTTTTAATCAATGTAATTAATGCAGACTTCGCTTATATATATATATTAGTTGGAGCTGCATTGTACGACCTATAAAGTTAGAGACAGTCAGTCGATATTAGAAGCGGATAGGAAGCTGGGCAGGACTGTCTATCTGTTCCTGTTTCCCATACCTGGCCATGGTATACTTAAGGGCGTAGCGCAAGGAGCGCACGGGTTTTTCTGGTTTCGAATAATTTAAGTTGTAATCATACGGATTGCAGATGTGTCTATCGTTGCACAGATAATTTACAAATAGTGAGTATGCTGTTGAGTTATGTTCAAAACTCATGGACATACAATTGTACACAATATTTTGGACAAACAGATGACTAGGTCTACAAAAGTGATCTAGATTATAGCTTGCTTTACTGCCAAACTTTCAATTTAGGAAAAAATTCATTCGCAGAACATCACTTTATCTAGACAACAGTATGAATAAGGAAATATTTGACTTTCAGATAACGCTCAAACTGAATATTTAGTGAGGAAACAGTTCTTGGCAGAATCCCTAAAGTTCTTTATACATCATTTGGAATATATAAATGTTTAAATACTTTTAGAATGTCAGGAAAATATCCGGCTTACAGCAATCCTTATTAGCTGGATTTTAAGCTGTAGTGATAAAACAGTTCAAAGTGGTTAAATGTCAAAATTATTCGTATATTTAATGATAAAACTTTTAAATAAATGTTAAAAAGGAAGTGGTAGATAAAAGAGCATCGAACTTATTTACTATAAAATATATGAATTACTATAAACGGATTTACATTAAAATGATTTGCTGTACTATTGAAAAAATTTAAATAATTTACTAAAATTAATGTCAAAATATACATTTCAACTTCTATGAATGTAAGAAATCATCATCATCAGTCTTTCTGTTTACATCTGAATCTATTTCGTTTACGGGTGTTTTCAGTAAGAAAATACAACAATGGATTTAAGTTTAGAGTCACGCTGTAAATTTACAATTATGTAGTTAACTGGATATAGAATATATTTCTAAATATTTCCCTGATTTGAAATACTTTTTAAAATGTAGCATTCTGTGAGGATACACATATGCAAAACCGATGTCTATATACATGGAAACCAAATTTAATGACTCCAATTCACACTCATTTATAGGAGTATTTTGTTGAATTAGCATTATCAAGTTTTCAGCATACCCTGAGTTACCGAGGCAGATAGCTGACTTTAATGATTCTACTTTCACACTGTATGCGATTCAGACTCAGAGAAAAAGTTTTTATGTTTAATAAAGATTATTTTCTGAACTATTACATAATATGAAATGTAGTAACAGGAATACAACGATAAAAAATCTGATGCGGGCAGCATATGACTTTCCGTATGTAATGCAATTAATTTACCTATTTTACAGTAAAAGATAATGTATACGATCCACGGTACTGTATTTTAAACGTTCAATTGTACATATGGTTACTCAAGTCCTCTGGACGAGTCGGACGGCCTGGGGTTTCCACAGATGCATAGAGACCGGCCACACATACAGCTACAGTGAGCCTTCGGATGTGTCATGTGATTTGGGTTTTTCACAGGTGCATAGAGACGGTGTCGCAGACGAGATCCGAACATGGATCAAGGAACTCTGACAGTGCAGTCATGTTAGAATATACATCAAGTGTGGGGTGACGATATTCAGTCATATAGTATACAGATATAAAAGGTGGTTCAACAACCAATAAACCACAAAGGTCTAAAGACAACAAGAAGATATCTGCTTATTAGCATATATAAAAGGTCATTATCCTGTTTGAATGAAATACCTGGTCTCACATATTCAATCTTTTCCTTAAATATACAAGAATAGTTATTGTAATTAAATTATGATGATTATGTATTGCAATTAAATTATGGTAATAATGTTCTTAATAAGTAATTATATTTTAAAATTAAAATGGGTGAAATTAATTGTGCAGTATTATGTTAATATCTTTTATTCCAGGAACTTGCACTAAGAAAGTTTGGTGATGAATTTTCAGAAACCGTTTGGTTTTACCCATACTGCATGATAGGTACGTTGACGGGTGACAGATATGTTAATGAGATTCTGAATACGGTTATTCCTGATTTTATGGATGAACTGGCCCTAGCAGAACTTCCGCATGTATAGTTTCAACAGGACGGATCTCCTACAGTTGTGATACTACAGTTGTGAAACAATGGTTAAATAAAGAGTTTCCAGAGAAGTGGATTGGCTTGCATGGGCAGTCGAATTTCCCCTTAGATCGATTGATTTAACGCCTATGGTTTTATATTTGTGGGGTCGTTTACGCACAACTGTTTATTTGTCACCTCCCTTAAATAAAGCAGAATTGCAACAACTCATCCAAGATGGTTGTCGTGACATCACCGAACAAGAACTTGATCGAGTGCACAGAAGTGTTATCAGGCGAATGCAGCTCTGTATTGGCATGGATGGAAAACATTTTGAGCAAGCTTTGCAATCGTTGTGTAAAGTTATTATTTCTTACTTATCATTGTTTTCTTTCGTAAATTGTGGTGGATCCCTGAAACGTAATCTGCCGAATTGATTTTTCCCCTCTGAGAACCCATTTTTTTGCATCGAAAAGTGGTTTAGTTCAGCATGTTTGTATTTTCATATCTTTGCGACTTTTTATGATAAAATGCGGAACTTTTGTACATCATATTATTAGTGTATGGGGCACATTTTACTCATTGGAAATGTTTTTCTACGGTGGCCGTATAAAGATTTAAATTTTGTATTTCCTAAAATTTAATTTATTTGAAAATTTCAATCGATTTCATGAAATGTTGTACCTTTTTCACGCAATTTTCTAATTTATTATATATGTCTAAGATCAATATTTAAGGAATAAAAGCCGAGGTCAATGGTTTTGGACACCCTGTATAAAAATTGAGTTATCGTTAAAAAAAAGGTAGAAATACTTAATATAATATATTTAATATTTTGAAATATTTAATTCATAATATAATGAACCATGATTATAATTTTTATATATTAAATTCGTTTCTTAAATATTTAATATTTTGAAAATTATTGCGGTTAAATTAAGTAATTTTAGTCGACTTGTTGCAACAATTTGAAGCTTAATTTCATTGTGTTAATGGCATACTCTTTAACTCACTTCTCCTTTGCCTCTTATTTATTATATTAAATAATGTTTATCTAAGATTTCTGTTCATTCTATTTTACCTGTGTTAATTATAGATGTCTGTCTAAAACTTTTACTTGATGGGTTGAGTTTCAGTAGTACATTCAACTCTTAGATTCACTTCTAAATCCGTCTTTTTTTCCCCTCCCTTTTTTTGGTCAATTCTCTATGATTCAATCTCAACAGTTAATTTGCTAAGCATGTGGCTCCAGGAATCCTGTCTCATAGTTCATGGTAATACTGGATTTTTTTCATAATTTTTCAATATTTATCATTTATTGTTACTTGTAGGGCAGATGTAGCTGAATATTTTAATTAAAATTATCTGGCTATTGTGAAAAAAGTTTATTTAGTTATTTAAGGGGATAGTAGATGTTCAAATTAGCAAAATTTGACAAAGTTGCGAGAATATTTTTGGCAGAATATTTATATACACATCACCGAACATCGATTGCAAAACACCGCATTCAAATCCAATGCTTATATCAAATGTTATGATCAGGAGAAAATTCTAGTTTGACAAATATTTCCCGAGCGGAATCATAAACCTGTAGCTGCATTCACCCATTGTTGACAACAGATAGCTGACTATTTTTGCTCAGTGTTATGAGTAAACGTAATATTTTAGCAACCTCATTTTACTTTCCCTGCAATACATGGTAATGTATAAGGAAAGTATTGGAATCATGCCGAAAATCACAACACGAGTTTTCGACGGATCTACACGTTTCGAGACCTCTAGAATACGAAAAAACCATTTTTAGCGTGACGTATGTGCGTGTGTCTGTGTGTCTGTCTGTCTGTCTGTCTGTCTGTCTGTCTGTGTGTCTGTCTGTCTGTCTGTGTGTCTGTGTGTCTGTCTGTCTGTCTGTGCAGATTTTGTATCCACTGTAACTAAAAAACTAATCGACCGAATTTCACAAAATTTGGTAGGTAAGTCACTTGTGGGCGGGGCTAGTGCTGATTAGTTTTGGGTACGATTCGGAATAAAAGAACCCGTCTTTTTTTTCGATATGGCCCGCAAAAGCTTGTATCCACTCTAGCTGAAAAACTAATGAACCGATTTTCACAAAATTCGGTAGATGAGTCACGTATAGGTCACTCTGGTGCTGATTAGATTTTGGTACGATTCGGAAAAAAATAACCTGCCTTTTTTTGCAAAACGGCCCGCAAAAATCTTCAAAATCTAAACTAAAGAACTTGGTATACTTAGATATATCCATTAAATGCCCGTTTAATACGTAATGTTTAACGACGAAAAGAATAAGACCAACCCCATTACACTAGGACTAGCCGTTCTCGAGATATTTTAGTTTTTCGTACTTTCCCTACGCCACCTTTGAAAATAAGCCCGGTTACCGAATGAGAACGAAAATTGAATTAAAAGTGAATTACATTTAATTGAAATTAATAGAACGTCGATATAAGTTTGCAGGGAAAGTCATGTGCTGCCCACATCAGATTTTTTATTACAATTTACTAATAATTTGGTAACTGTAACAGAGCCTACTTTTGAAAGTGGTCGTTTTCTGACTTTACGTCCATTATTTACTTCCTCTTCGTTTATTCAGAATAATAAATTTTTTTTTCAGAACTGAAAGCTACATTTCCGTAGTTTTATTTGTTTGTTATTTGATTTTAGAGTTTTATTACATTTTACATTTACTTATACAAATTTTACATTTTTGGAGTGTAGGGTAGATCCCATTGACTTCGTAAAATAATTTGAACACAAAGCAACCGAACAGTTAGGCATTTTTGCGGTCACAAAATACAATAATTCATATACAGAGATTAATCCAAAATATACTTTATTTACACTAGAATACTAATACACACACACACACACACACACACACATATATATATATATATATATATATATATATAATTTTTTCCGGGGTGGAGTTGTTAGCCCCACGCCTAATCCCCAATCTGGAGGACCAGTTCCCTGATATAATACCCAGGGGCAGGGTACCTGGCTATCCCCCTAGACACTAAGGCCCCATTTTTCGCCTTCTACGAAACACAGGGGGTGGGAGAATCATTCTACAACCCGCCTCTATACGGAGAATATATGTATATGTATATATATATATATATTCATTCATATATATATATATATATATATATATATATATATTCATTCATATATATATATATATATATATATATATATATATATATTCATTCATATATATATATATATATATATATATATATATATTCATTCATATATATATATATATTCATTCATATATATATATATATATATATATATATATATTCATTTTAGTCATTTCAGATTTTCAATATCTTTGCGGTCCATTTTGCAAAAAAAAGAGTTATACTTTTCTGAATAATATGAAATTCATCAGGCGAATTCATCAGGCGAATCATCAAAGGACTTAAATACAGTGAAAATCATCTTCATTTCCTCAAAATTGAATATTTAAATAATATCTCAAGAATGATTCATTTTAGAGAAATGGGGGTGGGTCTTATTCTTTTATTGTCTAAAATTAAGTATGGAACAAGCATTTAATTGATATATTTGAGACTATGCAGTCTTTTATTTTAGATATATCACATATGTAGTATTTTTTTTCATTTTTGCGGGCTATTTCGTAAAAAAAAACGGGTTCTCCTATACCAAATTACACCAAAATCTAATCAGCACCAGGATATCCTACAGGTGACTTATTTGCCAAATGTTCTGAAAATTGATCAATTAGTTCTCTAGATAGTTAGTTCTCTAGATGGAATGGATATAAGAGAATTTTGCATGCCATTTCGATAAATAAGGCGGTGTTTTTTTTTTTTATCTCGAATCGTGCCCAGAACTAATCAGCACCAGGGCCACGCACAAGTAACATATCTACCAAATTTTATGAAATTTGGTCTAATAGTTTTTGAGTTACAATGGATACATACACTGCACACACAGTCACAAGTGACTCACCTACCAAATGTTATGAAATTCGGTCCATTAGTTTTTTAGTTAGAATGGGTACAAAATCTGCACAGACAGACAGACTGACAGACAGACACACAGAGAGACGTCACACTAAAAATAGTGTTTTAGTATTCTAGAGATCTTAAAACGTGTAGATCCGTCGAAAACTCTAGTTGCTATTTTCGGCATGGTTCCAATACTTTTCCTATATATTACTATGTATTGCAGGGAAAGTAAAAATATGCCAAAAGAAGAAAAATTATATAATGCTCGTGAATTTTAATGCTTATAATTATAAATAAATAATAATTTAAATCTTTTTGGTTGTAATTTATGAATACATTACTAAACTGAAATTGATTGTATTTTAGTATTTTAAAAATGGTAACCATAAAACATTAAGTATATCCTTTAGGAATTAGAAACAAAACGCTCAAGAGCTACATTGTATTTAAAAATAATTTCTGAACGTTTCAGTGAGTAAATACATACTATGTTCCGTCCGTTCTAATAATTTTCCTAATTACAGAAAATCTGTACGACATGTTCTATATGTATATTTTAATAAAATTGTGCAGGGATTTTTGAATCCTAATAAATGTGTACTAAGGTTTCGCTATAGCACATGAGTATTCCTGTGTTAATAACGTCGCAACCGGGAGAGAGTTCATTGCTATTGCTATATAAGCAGTGATCTATTATAAAATCGCTGTTAAGCCATAATAGTATATAATTGGCATTGTTCTGAATATGCCCATATTTAGAATCCTGACGCGGCGAACACGTTTTTGTTAAAAAAATGCTGATTAGTAATTAGGGTTCTTTAGAATGAGCATATAAGTTACATATCACTTTACATATGGATTTAAGATAGGTATAATTAATATTAACATATCACAGTCAAAAGTTGAAAGATGTTTTATAATGATTTTATAATGATTGTATGTTTTTATAATGATTAAATCAAGTAAATGGTGGTCTGTATTATTTATATTTCTTTATATTTTGGTGCATATAAATCTTACAGTAGTCTCAGGACACACATTTTTGAAAAATCTTCCACGATTTCTCATAGAGAAATGATGTATTGGCTGTCTAAAATTGAAGTTTATTTTGATGGAAAGCATTTTGTTTTAAACGATAAGGAAGAAAAAAATCTGAGTCTCAGAAACAACTTTTATTTAAATAAATTGTTTATACACAACACTTCATACAGAAACTCGTAACGTAAATGTAAGCAGTAACATTGCTTAAAATCTATATGAATAAAATGGAAAATATGTCTGTGGGTGTGTTTGTGTATTTGTATCATCATCATGGTAGAACGGCAGCACTGAATATCATGAAATTTCGTGGGTATTCTTGAAATAGCCCCATGTAAAATTTAGTCCATATTTCGTGTTTCTAGGACCAGTGGCTGTCGAGATAATTATGACAAAAGAGGTTCTCATGAAAGAAACATTAAAATAATGAAATTTAGTATATGGACTAATCATTTAATTAAAATACCCAAGACAAAGGATTTTTTTAAAAAATGTTCGTTTAAGGGGGTGCTCCAGAGAAATACTTTCGATCCACGCGAAAATCCACGCTTCAAGATGGGGTAGACTTCAAATTTGATGTACGGGTAGATAGTTCGAAAGGCAGAGCATGTGAAATTTCAGTTTTTCTATATTTTCTAGTTTAAGGGGTGTCGCAAATACAAATGTTCGATTTGCCGCATAAATGTGAAACGCGATTTATTCAAAAATTTGCGTTACTTGAGGGTTGTTTATTCTGATACCGTTGATTTTCAAAGGGAATTCAGTTAGTATATAATAATTGCCAAGTGTCCGTCTGTCTATCACGCGTTTTTAAGCACTTCCAGGATAGATAGAGACCTGCAGTTTGGTACACGGCTCGATCATTTGATAAAGCCCCTGGAAAAATGGATTTTTTTAAGAATGTTCTACTGAGGAGATGCTCCAAACCAAAACGTTCGAAAAGTGAAATGGTAGGAAAGCATACTTTGTGATGAGACAGATACTTCAAATTTAGTGTATGGGTAAACCGTTTGATAGTAAGAAAGTGTGCAATTTCATATTTGCAATATTTGCTACTCTAGGGGTTGCCGCCTACCGAAATGTTCGATTTGCTGAACAAATGAGAAAAAAATGCTTTAAAATTTGATAGAGGCTTGGAATTTGGTATATGAGCACCATTTAGTGAAAATACCCAACACAAAATAGGTAAAAATATATTCGTTTAAGGGGTTGCTGCAGATAATAACATTCGAAAGGTGAAAGTACGAAAAACCATGCTTCGAAATGCGATAGAGACTTCAAATTGCGGTGTGCGAGTAGATAGTTCGAAAGAAAGAGCATGTGCAATTTCAGTTTTCCGATATTTTCTACTCTAGGTGGTGTCGCAAATACAAATGATCGATTTTCCGAATAGATGTTAAACGAATAGTGCATCGCTAAATTGGCGATATTTCGTACTAGATTTACAGAAATATTGTCACAATTGCAGACATTACTTAAAAATGACGCCAAGTTGATAAATTAAGTATTAAAATATTTTAATATGTGGACTATAATGCTTATATCGTATGTTATCAACATTGATAACTGTCAATTTAACGTTGCATGAAATAGTGTATAAGTTAATTTTGTTCTTTGAACTTGTTTTACATGTGGTCATTCGGAAGAGCGCCTAATTTACAATTTAACATTAAAACCATTATGCCGTCGATCTTAACATCTTTTGACTGTGAAAGAACTAAATTAATTGTATTGTACAGGAAAGTCATGCGCTTCCCACATCAGATATTTTATACTTACTGTAACAAAACATACGGTATTTGATTTGTTAAACAACGTAATAGCTGAATTAATGCATATGTGTAATTGCTGACAAATATTAAAGTACCATTTGGTTTTACTTAAACCCTATTTAAAATAAAATGTCAATGGTGCTTGACATTTTATTACTCTTTCCATTATACGAATATACGAATTCCTATAAATACTATTAATAATTCCTATAAATAATATAAATTCTATTTCCATTATACGAATTTTATACTCTTTCCATTTTACGAAATCTCGTCGGTATTGATGATAGATACTAATATGTTATTGTCGATATAATTAAGTATCATACAATATGCATTGTATTACCGTTAGATTTAATTCAAAACCAACTGAATATTAAAGGCTACAGTAATACATATTTATCAATATTTTCAATAAATTCATATTTTGTCCATGTCGCTTTAATTGAAGTTTAACCATTAATGGCATTCAAAGCAATTTGAAGTTTTCCAGAATCTCTTGAGCTCCTATCTTCAAATATGATTTAAGCTTTACTCAAAATGCATTTTGACTTTCATAAATGTAGTTTGACAAATGCCAGTAATGTGCAAAATTTACTGTGACAGTTTCAAGGGGTAAAATTCTGAAGATTTAAATGCCCTGTTTTCGTTCATTACCGTCAAAATGTAAACATAAATATTCGCCTAGTTTAAAACAAATATGGCAATTTACGAGTTTTACGTAAAATTAAAAACCTTATTAGTAAGAAATGGCATAATAGTGTAATAAATATTGGTAAAACATTTATATTATAATATAAATGTTACACAAACGGTAATTGTAAATATAACCTGTTTGGAATTTGAAATATAAAAGTAGTAAAAACTTATATTGATCATAGGTGAAATTTATATTGATCAAAATTTTAGGAATAAAGTGCATTATTTGTACTCTATGAAGACAATGGTATGCAAGACGTTTGTCAAACAGAAATATTGCCCATTCATAAGAAACATTTATATTTTATCAAAGAGACATCGGTAATAATTATTAAAACTGGCCTTCTAGACATGATTTATATGTGGCCATAGTAAGTCCGAATTTTCATATATTCCTCTTATAAAATCATTTCATAGCTACTATAGTGGATTGACCTTTCTGATGAAATTGGATCATAAGCTTATCCCCAGATATTCTATTTCATGTATATCGGTACTTTGGCCCAGACTTTGGCCCAAACTTTGGCCCAGACTTTGGCAAACATTTAATGAACAAGAGATCCAAGTGGTGTTTTACTCGACCCAAGATGTGCCTCCCTAAAATGCTGCCTGATCAAATTTGTAACACAAATATATTCCATAGAAATATAATTATGTGATATTCTGTGATACACAAGTCTATGTTTCTCTACTCGCAACCAAACATCAATGCACCGCTGGAATAGACATCTGACATCTGTTGCATTTATGTAAATCTTGAGCACAGTTGAAAAGAATGTTATTCATGTATTTCCGTAGAATTGTTCTGGTGAAAAATATTTTATCGTTGTAGTTTGTTGAAGGCCCAGACCACACGACCAACCCAGGGGTTTATGGTAACAAATTGTGTGGCCGGATCGTTGTAGTTTGTGTAATTTTCTTGCTGTTGTTTGAGGCCATAACGCCTACCTATTTATCATTACTAATGAGAGTTTGTACGGTCCTACGAAATCAATTCTGCATAAGTGCAGCCATATTATTTTCATCAACTGCATCAGTGATATTGAATTTTGAGAATATAAAAAAGCAGCAATAATACCGACTTATATCTTATTCAGATAGAGCACAAACAAATTTCGTCTTTCGATATCCGTTTGATCTGCTACATATAATCCCCAATACTTTGTTCAGTTAGATAATATATATTTTGTTCAGTACCCAACACACCTTACGAGGGTACAAGTGGTTCTAATAATAGACGTATTATATGAATGAAAACCCTATCATAAAATATTTTTTACTGAAAACTATTTGTTTCCTTGTCGATATTGTAGTATATAGTCGGATATTTTTTCTTCCCTGTTGTGCTTTTAAATATCGTTCTATTTGAACTATTATAAAAATGCATGTAACCGTTAGTAATGGGATTGCTTTTTGTTTTAATTATGCAATACAGCATCCAAACGCAATTCGTCTTTAAAGTATGATACATATCTAACTGAAATCTCAAAATTATTAAGGTTCTTGACAGAATATGGAAAATTTATTACAACTTTACAAATATTTTCAACTTTAAGGTTATAAATTTTACAAATGTAGACAACGGCAATCAAATAATTCAGTTCATGAATTTCAAAATTCCATTATAGATCTCGACAGTTTCGTTTAATACCTCCATTAGTGCCTCAAAGTGCTACATCACGCAGGAAAAATTTAGCAATTTCGAAATAAATATTTACTATAGCGTAATAAACGAGAGTGTACCAACCTATTTTTAGTGCTTTGATCTTTATATGATAATATCAAATTTCATCACCTTCTAGTATTATTACCGGACAGCAGATATCTTTCCATTCCATCCCGGAAATTTAATATTTTTTTTTAATTATGAAAAACTCTTTATTATTAAATATTTAATAAAATAAGAATGTCGCATATAATTATTTATTATTAAATATTATATAAAATAAGAATGTTACATATGTATAATTATTGCTGAATATTTCCCACATAGCCATTATTAAATAAATAATGTTTGCCCATTACTGAATATCCGTCTCTTCAATGCCTTTATCAATATTAAACATTGTAAAAATCGCTTAGAATGTGCCACATTTAATTTTCTCCTAAAACGTCATGGAAATATGTGGGTGATGCTATTTTGAGCAACACTGTAGAATTCCATTTAGGTACGAATTTACCGAAATATTACAATATTTACTGTAGGTCGAGACTTTTTTTATGTGTACGAATACTTTTGGGACGTAACTTTTTGATTACTTTTCATTATTAATGTTTCAAAAAAAAATTTACTATGATTTAAAAATATTTTCTGTAGTTGTGTTAAGAATAAGTTATAGATATTATTAAATAATTCCCATTATGAAATATTAATTTTTATTAATGGATAGAGCAGTATTTCGTTGAAATTCGTGAAGTGTACAAACACTTTTGGGAGCCACTGTATTTCAAATGCGTGCAGAGATTGAAGTTTTGAAGTAAAATTAATGTTTTCCTATTTAAAAATTAAAATTCAAATTTACAATTGATATGTTAGATATTTCTTACTGTTTATAGTTTGAAAACTAATCGATGAGAGTAATTTAATTGAATTAAAATTATTAACTAATTCAACTTTATAATATTTAAATTGCATATTTCGAGGACAACACGACAATAATATTTTGAAAAACTGTAAGGTATTATGAAATGCACTTTTTTCCTTTCTTATTCAAAACTCCTTAACAGATTTAAATCGTATTACTTAGAAATTTTTAAATATTTGCGAAACCAGATCAAGCTGTTAAAAATAATTTGTTTTATCACATGCCATTTACTTCTATTTCCAACTTCAAACGAGCAATTTCAAAAGTTACATTTCTTTTCTGAGAGCACTAAATTTAGAATATAATAGCTTTCATACGTCGAAGAAGCATAATAGAATGTGATAGCTTCCATCTCATCGAAGAGGAAATTTTCATGCTAGCAATAATACAGATATATTTCCTCGAATTTAACACAATGAAACAGGTTGAAAGAAAATCTCTTCAATTACTCAAATTCAATTTTATCGTAAACAAATGTAGGGACAGAATAACACTTATAGTGATTTCAATACGTATTGAGCAAATTTTAATAGCGAGACATTATGTTACAGTTTTAGTTTAGTGAATACATAAATTGAAAATGAATCTTTATATAGAATAAAAGATACCTTTTAAAAGAACTGTCAAAATACATTTTTATGGATTGTATGTTATCGTGATCAATTTCATCTGGCAAAATAATTTGGACCTTATACTTTTAAAAGTAAAATTTTTATTTTACAAATTGGCTTAAATTGATAGTAAAAATTCTAAATAAGGGGGCGAACAACAGTCTGGTTTATTTTATCCTCAGTAGTTTTTAGTATACATTACTATGATTTGGTGAAAAATTCGAAAATAAGTATAAAACCAGTGGCCTTTCTGTTTATTAAATATTTAGCTTAATACTGATAATATACTATTTTTTTCCTATAACATGTTTCATTTGTTTAATAGTTTTATTATACATTGTTCTCTGAAAATAATACGGTAAAATTATAAATTGGTGAATCAAACTTATTTTTCCATTTAGAACATATTATTTCTTTTTAGATCTCCTCGTATTTTAGCTGCATAAAGATGATTTGAAGTTTGATGTGAGGTACAGTCTACAGTTTGCGAAACGGAAATCCAAACATTGTTAGTTTTTCTGGCTCTTAGGGTCATATAGGAAAATCAAAAATATTATAGAATTATTTTAAATAATAATATCAACTGTAAATAAATATGCAGGTAATTTCCACAAGTGTTCGTCATCATATTAGTTACACTTTATTTCCGATAATTCAAACGACAAGGTCCATTTTTATATCATTAAATGATGTTTTTGTCAACATTATACTAAATATAAATTTATGTGCGATTCCGATAATAAATACTGTAGCGTTGTAAAGTCCATTTTCATATTTAAAATAGTAAAATGAAGGTCACGGTATTTAAAATAGTAAAATGAAGGTTTAAAATATTAAAATGAAGGTACCCTGGGATTTTTTCTTCATGTATTTTATTACGGTTAAACATATAATGTCTGTTGAGCAATTTTCTGTGATTGAGATGATTTTGATGATTGCTTCCTTTGCTTTCTTCTTGTTGCGTCTCCGTTTATCTGCAATAAACGTCGTCATAGATTAGTGTATAAGTTGAATTTTTATATGAAATATTATTGAATAGTACGTTGAATATAATATCAGAAAACGTCAATGGCCGCAAATACTTCAGATACTTTCCGCAAGTACTTCAGATATTTTCCTCAAGTACTTCAGATACTTTCTGCAAATTTGCAGACTTCTGTGAAGACCGGTTAAGGACGTCATACCCGTCAAAACTTTTGTATAAAAATAAGTTCTAAAAACAACAAAATAACAGTCGCCCCCATACTATCATATTTTGTAAGAGTTCTGCACTTTTTAGGGTTCTTCAATACGGTATAAAGGAGAACAACAATGGCAATACATTTCCCCGCTATTTTTCGCGTTTGAAATTATACGTCGCAGTCAGAATCAAATTTCAAGAAGTGTGATCTTAAACAAGTTCTTCTATTGCAGATATTATAGAAGATGAACGGGTCTTGCTTTCTGATCGATATTATTCAACACGGTGTTTAAAAAGCAAAAAGCAAAGCTTTTAAAGAGTTAGACAGACATTTCTAATGTTGGTTGTTGAGACACAGACCGTCCGACCTACCAGAAAGGTGTAAGGTAACTGTTTGGACGGCCGGGATGTGCCACCCAATTTATACCGGAACCCAGTGGGGGAGGCATCCACAGGGACCGTACACACCTTCCCCTACCATCAACCTCTCGATTTCTAATGTTAGTGTAACAACTTCATTCTGCTTTCAAAGAATAAGGTAGCTTTTTTTTTTCTTTCAAAACTGGTTGACATCAATACATTATTATTTTATTTTACTGCATACGTTTAGATAATTTTATCTAAGAATGAAATTCTATTGCACTCTAGCAATGTGTCGGAGTGTCAAACGTTTCCATCTACCACTTGAATATTTAAAAGTTAATAAATATACACATCATTTATTACTTTCTAACATATTAATAATATTATAAAATCGTATATCACATGACCTGTTTTCGTTTAATAGCTACCAAGTCAATTTCATACTAGGCTAATTTCACATAAGCAGAAAGCTGTAAAAACAATTATGCAGATCGAGAGAAACACCTTTGAAAGTTTGCCAGAAGCGACACGTACAACAAAATGACTAAAACATAATGTTTAAATTCCAATTTTCTTCAAGTGGTAATTTTAAACATAGAAAGAATGCTTCTACATAACACAATATTGCTTACTGTGAAAATCATGCAAGTTAAATAAATTATTTTTTGAGATTCTGCTTCCTGTGTTAATAATAAATTACAATGTTGCAAAGAATATGTCAGAGAGAAAATTATTTGCGGTTTGGAAATCTACTAGATAAAATGATCTAAAAATTTAAAGCAAAAATAAAATGAGATTTGTTATTATATAATTATTACTTATTAGATAAGTTTACTTATTTATTTACTTAACACTTATTTATTATCAATAAATAGTTTATTCACAACTATGTACTTATTACTTATACTAGTACTTATACTATATATGTACTTATTACTTATACTATATGTTTAATAATAGAAAGAAGTCATGTGCTGTCAGTTACCACATCACTCTTAAGCATTCATGTTAACAATAAATTTATGTTAGACTATACTTTTTACATTAACGTGAATTTGAACTTTTTAATTTGATTTTTTATTTAATTAAATGAAATTTGAAATAAAAAATGTCACCTAATGAATTTTCTTTAAAATACATGATTTTATGTTATTTGGGGATTGGAATCCGTGTATCTTTCCCTAGCATTCCTGTTGCAGCATAAAACCTTGAAAATATTTTAACCACTTTTGTGAATTTGGATTCGAAGAAATAAAAATGTGGGCAGCACATGACTTTCGCTGCAGACTCATATTTGTTTTTACTTTATTTCTTTAATAATTCATTGAATTTAATTGCACAAATAACACTAAATTTGCATTTCTAATTCGATTTCTGTTTTTATTTGGTAATTGGACATTTTCCCAAAGGCGGCATATGTCCTGGTCGGTCTAAAAGTAATAATGTTATTCTTATTATTTTCCTCGTCAAAAATTACCTACAAAACAAGCATTTAATTGATACATTTGAACATACGTAGTCTTTTTTTTTAGATTTTGGCGATTTTATGCGGGCCATTTCGTAAAAAAAGGCAGGTTGCTCTTTTCTGAATCGTACCCAAATCTAATCTTCACCAGAGTATCCTACAAGTAGCTTATCTACCAAAAGCTGTGAAATTTGGTCAATTAATATTTCAGCTAGAGTGGATAAATAATATTTTTGTGGGCCATTTCTAAAAAAAATGCCGGGTACTTTTTCTCCGAGTCGCACCAAACCCTAATCAGCACCAGGATCACACCCAAGTAACTGGCCAACCAAATTTTATGAAATTCGATCCATTAGTTTTTGAGTTAGAGTGGATACATACATTGCACAGACAGATACACAGACGTCACTCTAAAATTGGTATTTTCGTATTCTAGAGGTCCCAAAACGCGTTGATCCGTCGAAAACTCGAGTTGCAATATTCGGCAAGATTCCAATTCTTTCCTTATACCTTACAATGTATTGCAGAGAAAGTAAACTTCTGATGTGGGCAGCACATGACTTTCCCTGCAGACTTATATCCACGTTCTTTTTATTTTAATTAAATTTATTTCACTTTTAATTCAATTTCCGTTCTCATTTGGTAACTGGACTTATTTTCAAAGTGGGAGTAGAGGAAATACGAAAAAACAAACGAAAAAAAACCCTCGAAAACGGCTTGTCCTAGTATAATAGGGTTGGACTTCAGTTCTTCGTTAAAATTACGTATAAAACAAGTATTTAATGGATATATTTGAGCATACGTAGTTATTTATTTTAGATTTTGACGATTTTTGCTGGTCATTTTGAAAAAAAAAATCAGGTTATTTGTTCCCGAAATGTACCAAAATATAATCAGCACCAGCGTAACCCACAAGCGACTTGTCTGCCGAATTTTGAGAAATTCGGTCTTTTAGTTTTCCAGCTAGATTGGTTACAAGCAATTTTTACCTGGGCATTTCGCAAAAAATGGCGGGTTTATTTTTATCTGGAATCACACTAAAAACTAATTAGCATCAGAGTCACATCAAAGTGAGTTACCTACCAAATTTTATGAAATTCGGTCCATTAGTTTTTGAGTTAGAGTGGATACATACATTTCACAGACAGATACACAGACAGACCTCACGCTAAAAATAGTTGTTTCGCATTCTAGAGGTCTCTAAACGTGTAGATCCGTCGAAAACTCGAGTTCCGATTTTCGGCATGATTCCAATACTTTCCCTGTACATTACCATGTATTGCATTGAAAGTAAAAATTAAAACGGCTTTTTAAAATGTTTTTTTCTGGAATATAGCATTCAAACTGATTACGCAGTTTGGAAATATTTTTTGACACTCGTTCGTAAAGTACTTCACACATCATTTGTGGTGTACACATGTAAAGATATTATTTTTGGTTCGATGAAAGCATTTGGATGACAGCCAACACTCATTAACTTATTTTTACACTACATATATAATGCAGTTCAAAGTGGGAAAATGGTACATTGATATCCGATCTTCATATCGATTTTTAAAAGTGTAAATGTTGGATGATTTTTAGAAACCTCTTTTGTACATGGCTCTATAGTCTGTATGATAATATTATATTTTCACACTCCATATTTTTAAATTTCTTACTTTCCCTGCAATACATGGTAATGTCTAGGGGAAGTATTGGAATCATACTGAAGTTGGCAACTCGAGTTTTCGACGGATCTACACGTTTCCGGACTTCTAGAGTACGAAAAAACCTATTTTAGCGTGACGTCTGTGTGTGTATGTGTGTCTGTCTATCTGCATGTGTGTCTGTCTGTGTAGATTTTGCATTCACTTTAACTAAAAGACTAATTGACTGAATTTCATAAAATTTGGTAGATAAGTCAGTTGTGGGCGAATCTGGTGCTGATTAGTGTTGGGTACTATTCTGGATAAAAGACCCCGCTTCTTTCTGTGAAATGACTCGCAAAAATTGCCTGTATCCACTCTAGCTGAAAAACTAATAGACCTAATTTCACAAAATTAGGTAGCTAGGTCGCTTGTATGTCACCCTTTTGCTGATTATATATTGGTATGCTTCGGAAAAATATAACCTGCCTTTTATTGATATGACTAACTTGCATTTACAATACATTTACATTCATTTACAATGCATTTACAATGCATTTACATTCTTTTCAAATGCTATACATTGTTTCTTTTCAAATGCGATACATTGTTCCGTTTCAAATTATGCTATACATAAATTTTACGTCTAGTGCTCTACAAAAATATATACGTCTAGTTCCAGTTTTTTGAATATATCTACACAGAACATTTCCTAACAGTATAAGCATTTGTTGTTGAGTTATTCTTGTAGCGTTCAAACATCACGGACAGTAAGATTTACATATGCACACACACACAGGCATGGATAGTTTTAAGAAAATTTTCAAATAGTTATGTCTTATTCTTTTACCGTCAAATTTCGAAATAGAAAATAATTTGGGGGAAATATTACTTTATATATTCAATAGTATGCGAAGCTAAATGTTTGACTTTCAGATAACCTTTAAACTAAATATTTATTGATAAGAAAGTTTTGGGTGGGGTTCGTAGAATACTTTCGCATCAGATGTCATACACAGAAGATAAAACATCTCTACTATGTAAGGAAAACGTTAAGCTGACAACCAAAGATTTTTTTGCTTAATTTTAAGCTACAGTGATAATACAGCTTAAAATGGCTAAATGTCATGCAAACATTTGATGAGAGAATCCTTAGATAAATCTTAAATAAAGCAAATTGAATATAATTGAACATTTAACTTAATATAGTTTACTTTATAGTATATGCGAGATGTATGTCATAATGCAGTATACTAAACATAGAAAAATCTGATGTGGGCAGTACAAGGCATTTCCTGCAGATTTATATCCACGTTATCTTTATTTTAATTAAATGTAATTAGCTTTTAATTCAATTCTCGTTCTCATTTAGTAACTGTATTTATTTTCAAAGGTGGCATGGGGAACATAAATACGAAAAAAGTAAAATATTTCGAGAACTACTAGTCCCAGGGCAATGGAATTTGTCTTATTCCTTTCATCGTTAAAAATTACGTATAAAACAAGTATTTAATGGGTATATTTGAGCATACGTAGTTCCTTATTTCAAATTTTGACGATTTTTGCGGGCCATTTTGCAAACACAGGCAGCTTATTTTTTCCGAATCGCAACAAAATCTAATCAGCACCAGGGTAACCCACAAAAGACCGATCTACCGAATTTTGTAAAATTCGGTTCATTAGTTTTTCAGCTAGAGTGGATACAAGCTTTGCGGGCCATTTTGCAAAAAAAAAAAAAAAAAGGCGGCTTCTTTTATCCCGAATCGTACCCAAAACTAATCAGCACCAGATTCGCCCCCGAGAGATTTACCTACCAAATTCTATGAAATGCGGTCAATTATTTGTATAGTTAGAGTGGATACAAAATCTGCACAGACAGACAGACAGACAGACACTCAGACAGACAGACAGACACTCAGACAGACACACAGACATCAAGCTAAAAAAAAAATTCATATTCTATCGGTCTCGAAACGCGAAGATCCGTCGAAAACCCGAATTGCGATTTTCCGCATGATTCCATTATTTACCTTATACATTACCATACATTGCAGGGAAAGTAATAATCTGATGTGGGAAGCACATGACTTTCCCTACAGACTGATATTCACGTTATTTTTATTTTAATTACATTTAATTAACTTTTAATTCCATTTTCGTTCTCATTTGATAACTGGACTTCTTTTCACAGGTGGCGTAGAGAAGATACAAAAAAAATCTAAAATATCTCGAGAACGGCTACTCCTAGTGTAACGAGGTTGATCTTATTATTTTTTTGTTAAAAATTATGTATTAAACAAGCATTTCCTGGATATATTTGAGCTTACGTAGATTTTTATTTTATATTTTGACTATTTTTGCGGGCCATTTTGAAAAAAAAAGGCAGGTTATTTTTTTCCGAATCATACCAAAATCTAATCAGCACCAAGGTGTCCCACAAGTGACTTACCAACCAAATTTTGTATAATTCGGTCCATTTATTTTTCAGCTAGAGTGTATACAAGCTTTTGCTGGCCATTTCGCAAAAAAATTCGGGTTCTTCTATCCCCAATCATACCCAAAAATAATCAGCACCTGATTCGCCCACAAGTGACTTACCTACCAAATTTTATGAAATTCGGTCAATTACCTTTTTAGTTAGAGTGGATACAAAATCTGCACAGATAGACAGACAGACAGACAGGCAAACACACAGACAGATAGACACACACACAGACACGCAGAAACACACAGACGTCAGGCTAAAAAAATAATTTCGTATTCCAGAGGTCTCGATACGTGTAGATCCGTCGAAAACTCGAGTTGCGATTATTTTGATAAAAGTCATTCATACGACAGTTTTCGCGCGAACAGACAAACAGGCAAACAGAGAGACAGAAGAAAAAAGTCATAAACACTTTATAAATATGTTGGAAATTGTTAAAAATTAACAATAAATGTATTCACTATTATCACATCAGTTCTTCATGTTTCGGTATTCATGTATACACATAAATATGTAAAACAAAATATAATGCCGATATGTCTTACATTCCCTATATACCTACACGTCATTCTAATGTGAAAGATGAAATTAAAATGTTTCCAAAAATAGCAATGGAATTGAACCATTATTTTCACAGCACTTATGAAGCACAAAATATATTAAACGAAGTTTGCAGCATTATGTTTAAGGAATAATATATATTTGCGAAAACAAAATGATATTTCATATTTGCAACTTAAGGCGATGAAACAGAACTGCAATTGTTGAATCTGTTCATTAAATTTTGATCCGTATGTTTAGAATATTTGCTTATGATATTTTCAGAACAAATGTGAATGTAGTATTAAATTGAATAAAATGCTAAATTGTTAGAGCAATAACATGGCATCTAGAAAACAAAGCATTTTTAACTGTAATATTTCATCCATGAAAGACGGAAATTCTTAATAAAAGATTTGTAACTATCAGAAGCTTATATCAATTCAATTTGAAATATGTAAAATACCACTATAAAAAAACAATATTTAAAGGAATCATGTCTGTTAATTATTTTTAATTTATAAATTGTCGCGTATAGTACCGGTTTTGTAGATTTTGAAGGTCACCAGACTGAACTGAAAAAATACAAATGTAGATAGAAACAATGCTCAGCACGTATCCAATTTTTGTACTTCCTTGAAATGAAGAAATTATATGATCATTTGGGTGAATAAAATTATTTTAAAGAAGACAGGAGCTCTCTTTATCAGGGCAAAAAATTATGTAGTGTTATCTCTCGTTATCTCTACCTTTAAGAATATATGCACTAGCATATTTTCTGGTCAATAAGAAGATTTACCAGTCTTAGTAACTATTTCGATAGTTTTATCTATAGCCTGTTGTTTGCACGGTACACGCTATTCATCAGAGACTCCTCATTCTATGATTTCATGATTTCAAAAACAGAAAATATATCTCCATTCATTAAGCTTTTTATGAAACAAGAATGCATTAGAAATATTTAATTGCAACTTCATGTAGTAATAATGATGTAAACATAGGAACAGAAAATGCATCTTGCGTCGTATTAAAAATACATCTTCCCTGCTGTTCTATAAGTTATTATGCAATAGGGTGGGCCGAAAAAACATATTTTTCGAGTTCGCTATTCTAATAGTGCGGAAAGGGTGCCCACTGGGATCAATAAAAATAGAATAAAATATTTTTTCGATTGTGTAATATCTTCTGCCCCTCGTTGCACTTGAATTTTCGAAATTTGGGTTAGAATCTAAATTTTTCACCTATTATAGTAAAAATAATTATTTTTGAAGATAGCTATTCTAATAGTGCGGAAAGAGTGCCCACTAGGGTCAATAAAAACGGTGTAAACTATTTTTCCGATTGAATAATATTTTCTGTCCCCGCATCGCACTTGAAATTTTGGAATTTATATAAAAAATGTACTTTTTTACCTGTCATAGAAATAACACATGCATGTGAAAAATATGGTCCAAACACTGTTTATTACTGTACTTCACTATATAAAACATGAAAATCGTAGAAAATTATGTTGGGTGTAGGGTCAGCGTGACCATTATTCCAAAAGACTGATTCCAAAATCACCCGAGAGATGGCGCACCGCCAAGAACAACAACAAAAAAAAAAACAGTAACCAATAGGGCAAGCGATCGACGCGTCGATGAGGCAAAAGCAATCGTTTGAGATTGGTTGTCTTGTTTCTGTTTAAATTGTGTTCTGCGTTCTTTTAGTTTGGTTGTTCTCCTACGAGCCATGGCATCCAAATTCAGTATGCGGCAGACATTTCACTGCCCCATCTTTGGAAGTCCCAAAGATCTTTTTGAGAGACATCTGCCTACCTATGAAGAAATGCTTCGTTGTTGCTTCTTTAAGAGACGGAATCTTGCACCCATAATTGGGAACAAAGAGCCGAGTTTTTCGGGAATTGCTGAAGCTGTTGCCATTAAAATTGAGTCCATTTGGGCAAAAGCAAGTACCGTTATTTCCAATGTCACTCACACGCGTGCGCTTCAAATGATTCATACATACCATGAAAAATGTACAAACTTGAAGAGATCTTATAACCGAGAAAAGGACATTAAGACATCTAAGCAAAGATTGAGGCGGTTTGTCAGGAAGCAAGGACAAAACTGTTTGACATGCAAGTGTATTACTTTTGAGGACTGTACATGTGAACATGCTAAGAAAGTAGTACCTCGGAAAGAGCAAGCTTTTCTCTGTGATCAGCGAACTACGAGACTCCGTGTCATGAGCTGTCTTGACGTTAATGAAACAATACGGCTTCAGAAGATAGCTGACAGAAGGACTCGAAATGTGTCTTTCAGTGATACACCAACAACGTCTAACGTAGTTAATGTAAAAGAAAATGCAAATTATTTTCTAGATTTACTGAAGTAGAGATACATCCGGGCAACTTTAAATCCCCAAGCCGTTTTATCTCACTCACTGACTCAAAATTATATCTCAATCTTTCCTCCCCTTCACAAATGCGGTTTGATATTCCTTCAACTGCCGTGGTTGCTAACAGAATTGGTGTTGAAGACCCAGACAGTCCGACTCATCCAGTGGACATGAGCAACTAATTGGACGGCTGGAACAGATATGGTGTGTCAGACCGGGTCGTAGCTGCAATTGATCCAAGTGTACTTAACGATGTCGGCCTCATAACTAACAACATCGCTAATTTAGTAATTGACAAGAACAAATTGCGAAGGGAAAAGACTAAAGTTAGAAAGCAGCTCCAATTGCAGGCAGTGTGTGAAGCTCAAGCGTTGCCGTTGAAGGGACTTTATTTTGACGGACGCAAGGACGAAACATTGACAGAAGAGAGGGTAGGTGCCAAAGGGTACACGAGAACAGCAAAAGAGGAACAATTTTCCCTTATTGAGGAACCGGGTTCAAACTATGTTACTCACTTGAGTCCACCATCTGATACCGCTTTACAGATTTCCATGACCATTTCTGAATATTTTGAAGGGATCGGAACATATATTTCTCAACTCCTTGTAATTGGCTGTGACGGCACATCCATTAACACTGGTTGGAAAAGTGGTATCACTCGGTGCTTGGAACTGAAACTTGGTAGACCCATGAAGGGGATAATATGCCTTCTATATTTTAATGAACTTCCTCTAAGGCATCGTTTTGAAACATTGGATGAGCCAACCAGCAGTCCTCATTCATATTTTGGTACCATTGGAAAGATGCTCTTAACATGTGAAACCTTGACTGTGATAAATTTCGAAATTATTGACTATGACTTACCAGAAATTGCCGCACATGATTTGAGCAAGGACCAAAGATACTTACTCGAAATGGCTCAAGCTATCCGATTAAGTATTTGCTCCAATGACTTGGCGAAGCGCAATCCTGGGTTATTATCACATGCACGCTGACTGACTACAGCGAACAGAGTTCTACGAGTGTATGTTAGTTTTCCAGATCCGTCCTTGGAACTGAAGCACATTCTTCAATTTGTTATGAAAGTGTACACTCCAACCTGGCCAGGTTGATCAGACAGATTGTTAAATGAATAAATTGAGATATATTTTCTGCCATTGAGGTCTCAGAGTACACACTACACATGTCATAAATATATGTATACGGGTTCATCTAAGAAAGTTAATCATATCAGGCTTTGTTGGTTTGTGCACAAAGATTTTCTCTGTCAATTCCCCTAAGAATTACCTGTATCGTCTTAAATATCGCCAGTGTTACGTTTTTATAATTTATCAATAATTTGTCAATCGAATCAGAGTACATGTTTTGACCGGTATTTTTACCATGAATGTGTTGATACCACTGATAAAGTAGCTTTCCTTTTACATGTAGATTGCATAACAGAGTGAGCCAAAAGTCATATTTTTCGAATTCGCTATTCTAATAGTGCGGAAAAGGGGCCTCACTGGGATCAATAAAAATAGAGTAAAATGTTTTTTCGATTGAATAATATCTTCTGCCCCCGCATCGCACTTGAAATTTTGGATTTTATGTAAAAACTGTATTTTTTTACCTGCCATAGAGATAACACATACATGTAAAACATAAGGTCCAAACACTGTTTACTACTGTACGACATCATACAAAATATGAAAATGGTAGAAAACTAATTTGTAGGGGGGGGGGGGGTCGTGGTTATAGTTCGTGAAAAGCATAGGCAAAGAAAAACTTATGAGTTTAGACCATTTCACACAATATTATTGTTCTTGGGCGTCTTGCTGTTGAAATCATCACGAGTCTCTGTAGGAGTCAACCACTGGTAAACCTAAAATAAAGCCCTTACATTTACAAATGACCAGAAGAAGGAAGAGGTTTGAAATCAGCCTTATGGTCGAATTCAGGCATTACTGAACGTGATAAGAATGTGGTTCTAATGAATCCGTCTCTGTTTTGAGCTCCATAAAACGTGGTTGATGCTTTTGTCCCTATCTTCACACAGTGTTCAACAGCCTGTGTGTGACATGGGAAGTGAATGAAATTCCAGTCCGGGTTGATCTTATCATTTACAATAGAACAGAATACGTCAGTGGGTACGTCACGCAGGGTTGGGGAGGAAGTTATTGTAGTGGATGACCAGTCAATCATATTCATATAGTCATGAACTTCGAGGTCCAGCTTTGGTGGACGAAATGCATGCACAGCCTTAACATTAGAAGGTGATACTCTTGATTTAATTATGCGTAGTGCAGCAGGTTCTCTGATGTGTGGTCTTTCATCCTTGAGCATACTCAACAAGAGGTTTACCGGATATGCGAAGAACACATTTCGAGAAATTACACTATCAACCACAACCTTGAGCTCTTTTGGTAAGTACCTGGATCTAAAAATCACATTCCAAACAAGCTTAGCACCCTCAGTCGACGAGTGTTTTGATTTTAAATGAGGTGTGCAGAGTATTCGGGAAATATCACTCGATGTAGGCAACGATTGAAGGAAAAATTCTTCGTCAGTATATATAGAAATCTACTAAAGTTTCAAGTTTCTCCCTGAATTTGAAGTAAAGTTATATACTATTGGGTAGTTTATAATTAAATAACAATCTCTAGTTATAGATTGATCAAATGGCACATGGACTATAATCAGTGCTTAGCAGTATCCCAATAATATGAACGACTTGTAAATAAATATTGTCTTCCAATGTAATACCTTTAATGTAACACCCAGAAAAATCTTCAGCTGGACATGATAGACGATGGCATAAAAAATTCAAAGGATGATCAATCACAATTCATCCCAATACTTGCTGTTTACATATGTTTTGTATGTAAGAACACTTAAGATTAAAATATTACAATCAATAAAGAAAAATAAAGGATGAATATAAAAATAACTAATTCTATATGACCATTGATTAACGTATAGGACATGCTTTAATCAATATTGCAGCCTTGATCCTATTTTGTTGGATATTTTGGAACACGGAAATATTACAATGGTCTCATGTCACAAGTTTGGAAAGTTCCGAAAAATCTTCTTCAATTTATCACAGAAAAATGATGAATTACCTGTCAAAAATAAAGTTTATATTGATGCAAAGTATTCTACTTTTAAACGATAAGGAAGAAAAACTTTCAGTCTGAGTCAGAACTTTTGTTTGTTTTAAGAAATTGCTTATACACCACACTCAATACATAGTATTATAAAGTAAATTTATGCCGTAAAACCGATTAAAATTCTTCTAAGATATAAATATCACAAGTAGCGATGCATTTTTATCGCTTCGAAAGATATCGATAGATAACTATCGTTAAAATATACAAATCGATTAGTAAATACGTATATTGATATGAAATTAATTGGTCTATTATGTTCAGAAATTTAATAGAAAACGATGAAACACGATAACAATGATGAATTTCAATCCTGCAAATGCAGCATCGAATTATTTAGACAAAACATTTGGACGGAAATACTCTTATCAGGATTCAATTTTTTATTTAGAATATTATAATGAATATAAAATAATGAAATATGTTAAAAAATCAGTACATAGAAGTAATGCATCATCTTTAGCTTTAATGCAAGTTCTCGAATTGAAATTAAAGAATGCAAAAACAAGAATTATTAATATTTTTATCAGAGTTATATTTGGAAAGTTTTAATGTTACAGATTTATCCATGTTGCTTTAAAGAAAGTTTAAACAGATATAATATTCAAATTCCTATGTAATTCACCCCCCCCCCCCTTCCATTCCTAAATGCAATTTAAATATTTTACCAAAACACATTTTGATGTTTAAAAACATAGTTTGACATATACCAGTAAAATGCAAAAGGTTTTGTGACAGTTCCATGGGGTTACATGCTATAGATTAAATGCACTGTTTACCTTCATTATTGTTAAAATACAAACAAACATTTGTACAGTTTAAAGAATCAGAAGGACGATATATGTGTTTTGTGTAAAATGCGATATACACATAATAGTAGTATTTTCCATATAAAGTAGTTATATGAAACATCCAGAACTCTTCTCACTATTTATATAAATATTAAATGAATATAATAGAATAATTAAAGTGGTTACACATAAACTTCAATAATGCTTATTAAATCAGAGACAACAAATAATAGATAAAAAGGTCCTTTAAAACAAATATAAATAACTACAAATATTAAAAAAGCCCAAGGAGCTTTCAATATATTGTATTATAATCAAATATTGTATTATAATACAATATTGTATTATAATACATTATTGTATTATAATACAATTTAATGTATTTTTGTAATAGATTAATCTTAAATATCCTGCTTATAATGCAATTTAATTATCATTTATCCCCAGTTGATTAATGCAAATTTTATCTGCCGATTTGGTCTGTATATAAGCTTGTTTGCAAGGTAATTTTTATATAGCCACTAATGAAGGGTATGATGATACCCGAAAGCGCTCTGGCCTTTTCTAATATGTGTACGTCATAAAAGATAGTGTTTTATTAAATGACATTTGATCTACGATTTGTTGGCTTTGATTTAATAAGCTGAATATAGCATGTTTAATTTAGAATGACAATTAATAAAAATTATTCGGTGTTATTTTATATCACACATTTAAAAGATAATAGTGTACTATTTGTGCAATATGTAGCCAATAGTATAATAATACATAGATCGAACGAAATAAATACCGTTCGATAAGTAATATTTATACTTTGTCGTACAGCCTTTAGCTCTAATAACTAAACCCAGCATTCAAGACTTAATTTCTATGTTATGACAGTTTAAAGGCTTCCCTCCAATTCTGTATATCTTATTTTAGAGCTAAAATACAAAAAAAATAATAATTAATAACGTAGATATTTCTTTCTTTCGATTCAGACTGTCAAACCTACCCGAAGATGTAAGGCATCTGTTTGGATGGCCGGGACTGTGCCATCCAATTTTGACCAAAATTTAGTAGGGACGACATCCACATAGGCCGCATCTTCCTTTCACTACCACCAACCTCTCAGGACATTTAGACCCACATATTTAACGTCTCCGACTTTGCTGGAACAATGGTTGTAGGTTGGGAAGGGCCGGGAATCTAACTCGGGTCCTCCGAGTGCAATTCCTCTGTCTTAACTAGTGGGCTGCCCTGCACCATTAATGGAGATTAATCGGATTTACCTCCTTCCCGATATGTTCTGTTTTATTTAGATTGGAACATTGGTACATTGGTTTATTAAGAAATTAAATTAATAATTCCCTCAAAGCAAATTATTAAGAAAGTAAATTTACAAAACAAGTACATTTTCATTAATTAGGTGTCATTTTTAACAATTTAGTGACATCTTATCAATTTGGAGGCATTTTCGTTTACTTGGCGTTATTGTAATCCATTTGGCGGCATTTTAAAATGTTGCCAATTAGGGCGGTTGGACTGACAGGCAAACGCTTCCAAAATATTTTTACAGTCCTAATAAAACGCCTTTCATTTAGTTGAGATAGGGTCATATTTAACAATGTGGCAACCTATTTATCGATTTTGCGATTTTTTCCATCAATTGCGACACAAAAGTCGCCAAGTTGGCGATATCCCAAGAAATTTGTCGCCAAGTGTTACAGAGATGAAGAAAGGGAAAATGGGTTATTCTTGTAGTCAATTTGAGGTAGTCCGTGGTCTTTTTTTTTTCTTCAAACTTTGCAAATAATTTGAAAAATATGTGCGTTTATCCAAATTATCCCAATTATAGAATGTTATTCTTCATCTTAATGGGCTTGAAAATGTCTTGCAATTGATACCATAATTGACAATTTACCCTCGGGGGTAACTGTAACTCTTCTTCCTGAGCGAGCTAATGACATCACGGATACAGAACTCTCTCGGAAACTCTTAAGTCTCGTGATCTTCAGCCGTAAACAATGAAGCATGATCATGTCCTATGCTGCCATGTTAAATAAACATAAAATTTTGAATAAACTTCAAAGTTTTCGCTCGAATTTAAAAAAAAATGCTATCTAGCTGTATGTTTTTTGATAATAAAGCTACATATAAATTTTTCGTGAAAATCCATTAATATATCCATGCATCTACCGTAAGAAATTGAAAAACGGACAGACAGAGGGACGGGCATCACTCCAAAAATAGTGAAACGTGTTTAGGAGTTCCTAAAACATACATTGGCACTAAAATCTTGGAATCGGAAATTTTCGTAAAAACAATAATTTTTTCTGTATTACATAGCTACTGTTTTGAATGCGTAATATTCTCTCACTAGCGTCTTTATTTTCGTCGCGTATCGAAGACCATAAATTGAATACATTGTCCATAACGTGAGTATGTAATACCATGACATGAGCCAAAGGTTGCAATGATTCCCAACAGTTTGAAGAAGGGTTTCCAGATCTGACAATTTATCACTAATTTAGCGACATTTGGCGATTTCAGAAATCTTCAAGAAACTCCTAAATAAGGATTAGTCTATTATGTATGAAGAGATTTCCAGAAGTTCCTATAGAGAGAATAAAAGAACTTATTATTCCGCTGGAACATTAGTTGAAGAGTTGATAAGATGCGAGCTACAGTGAACTGTGGCTTTTGTCAATGTTTTTAGAAAGAAGCGGTTGTTTTGTGAAAGTTTTTCTGTCAGTATTTTGAGAATAATATCACTTGTTTTGCTAAATTAGTGGATAATTTAAGTGTTGTTTGATTGCATATATTTCCTGTTTACTTTGTGCTTGTGAATATACGTTAGTTACAGAGAATCAAGATGTTTTCAGATTTGGCAATTTATCACTAATTTGGCGATATTTGGCGACTTCAGAAATCTTCAAGAAACTCCTAAATAAGGATTAGTCTATTATGTAGAGATATTTCCAGAAGTTCCTATAGAGAGAATAAAACAACTCATTATTCTGCTGGAACATTAGTTGAAGAGGTGACAAAATGCGAGCTACAGTGAACTGTGACTTTTGTCAATGTTTTCAGAATAGTAGTGGTTGTTTTGCGAAAGTGTTTTGTCAGTATTTTGAGAATAATATCACTTATTTTGCTAAATTAGTGGATAATTTAAGTGTTGTTTGATTGCATATATTTCCTGTTTACTTTGGGTTTGTGAATGTACGTTAGTTATCCAGAAGCTTAGACCCATTCTTGTATCCTGCATGTACACTAACGATTCCGTAAGATACGTTCGTAACAGTTGTGAAAGTAAAAATTGAGCGGATTGAGACTAAGGGGTGTAATTTTTTTTTTCATTTTTTCAGTCACTACGGGAAGGAGCGGTGAGGTTTAGTTTCTTAGTTGTGTAAAAAGTAATGCACGGCAATTTCTTTTTTGTTTCAAAGATATATCATTTCAGCTCAAATACGGGAAAAAGTCACTTTGGTTTTTTCAAGAACTAAAAGAAAAACGCTAAATTCTTCATTTTTCAAGTCACTTTTCCGTAAAGATGATGGGGATAGGGCGTTGAAAAAGACTAGAATATCGATGTTTGCTTGATTTCACAAATACAATGAACAAAAATATCAAAAATGCTTTTTAGTATTTATCGTTCAAGTCCGGAAAAATATGCAGTCAAAATAATACGGACACTTTATGTTGATATAAAAACAAACAGATCAATCGTATATTGAGTACTGATTATGTAACACTTTCCAGCTGAAATGCAATGTTTTTGATATTTGAAGCTGCTTCAAAACTGTCAGTTGACAAAATTCGTCTTAAAACGTCATCAGAAAAGACAATTCACGTTAGACAAAATGAGCTTTGTTCAAATGACGTTATCTAAAGTATAATTTGCGATGTGTTTACTATGCGTTTTCCTATCTCATGTTAAATCAGTTCCTACCAAGGTATCTCATGAATGAATCCACCTAGATCCAAGAGATTGATGTCACCAAAATTATCGCATGATAGTGCATATGAAAAGTGAACATATTTCACAATAGTTATTATTTTTTCTATTTTATGTGACTTTTTGATAAATTTATTTGAAAAATATGCAATACCTCGAGAATGGTTTTTGGTAGCGTTCTAACGTTTCTGTCAAACGTTTTCCAATGAAAAATTGCATAAAAAATGAATAATTGCGTAACTTTTTTAAAGGTTTTGAATTTTGATGATTTTTTCAAACTTTCATACCAAAATTTATGGGGTCTTGAGTATTCCCTAGCGTTTAAGAGCAATATGTTTCCAGAATTTATGATTTGTAAATTATGTACTAAATTTCGTTTTGTAAATTATGTACCAAACACACACACAAACACGCACACACACATACACACATCACCTCATAAACATTCGATTCGTCTTCAGGGATGCTTGACACGTGTTCTCACTTCGAAATCTCGAATTCGAATTTTTGACCTCGTCACAATACTTTCCTTATACATTATACTATGTATATAAGGAAAGTAAAAAGCGATTTGGCGTCAATCGATTTGCTTGAATTTGGAGAGTACACTGTGTATATTGGGTTGATGTGAATGCAGAAAATAAAATTTCGGAACTGCATATTTTCGGTCTCAGGTCGAATATTCACTTGTGGTATACGACCTGAGTACCATCATGGAAAGCCCATTAATTGCCCCGATTATCTAAATTTTATACTTAGCTAATATGAGAAAAAGGATGTTTCATTAAACATCATCATTCTCATGAAAGTAATAATGTAGATGGAGATGTATTACTGTCTGTAGTTTTTCAACATAACATATTTTCAAAATATCATTCTGAGATTGACTTTCTCATAAGCTAAATTTTGACATTTTTCTACAATTTTAAAATAATCGATTTAAATTTGCTATCGATATATCATATATCTCATAAAGTTTATAAATGTAAAACTCGCAGAGAACAAGCAATTAATAGCAACTATAATTATTTACATTCAATTTCAAAATAAGAAATTCACACTTCGATTGAATATCTCCAACATAAATTTAGCGTTAGATAAAACTCGACGAGAATATTATAGAAATTGTGATATCATATTAAATATTATATCACGTAATAAATATTTTTTCTCTCGTATATAACGTTGCTTAGTCATTTTCTATTCTTATTATTTCAAAATTTTAGAAATATTTGTGAGATCTATCCGGACTTGTTTTATCATTTACCTCCATTTCAAATTTTAAGCCCACGATTTTTAAAATTGCATTTCTTTTCTGAGAGCAATACATTTTTACTATAATAAATTTTATACGCCCCATCTCTTCGATGGGAGTACTTTTTATGGAATGGATAAGATGGATATTTTTCTTTCAATTTAATCAAATGAAACACGTTGGGAGGTAACCTCTTCAAATAATTTGATTCATTTTTTTCATAAGTAACATGTTTCGGGGATTTAGAAACATAATAACACGTCACTAAGAAAATCCAAAAAGGATTACGAAAGTAATGACTCTAAAATATTTTGTTACGGTCTGATTTCAATGAAATATATTCTTCGGGTGGGCTTGAAAATACTGCACAAATATTAAACTGGAAATAAATGTTATATACTATTTCAAAATTAATCAACTTTAAAGTGTTATCAGAAATATGTTTCCAAGGATTTTATTTTATATTGATCGTATTTCATTGAGTAAAATAAATTGGACCTTAGAAATTTTAAATATATATTCTTATATTATCTTGCTGAACTATAAATTAATAAACAGTTCGCCAATAAGTGAATATTCCAATATTTACTTTATTCAGTATCTTTATGTTTCTAAAAAACTATGATTTTGCGCAAAAGTTTAAAACATTGTATCAGTGAAGTAGCTCATATATTTTTTTATATTTGTTAATTCTTGGTCATTAATTGTATAGTTAAATTCATCAGTTCAAAATAGTAAAAAAAATCTTAAAAATTAAATTCACATGTTTGAAGACAAAACAGTTTTTATTAAAAACTAATATTTTTTATTCTCGTTGATTTATTTGATTTAATATAAAACACACCATTAATTAACTTACTTCAGTATACAACATGCCAATAAGTTAATTGATTTTATTCTTTGAATATAGGTCGTTTTATTATAATAATTTGGTGCAATCTTATTTGGAGTCCAAACGTAGGTACATAATTCAATAGCATATACGTATTGCGGTTTTCGATATCACGGTATCTTAATTTTATAAATATATGTTCAAACTAAAAATGTCGATATTAGAAGATAACATTGTATACATAATATCTATAAAATACTTACAAAAAACACAATATCTTGAAAACATTTAGAGGTATCTAAATATCTCCAAGATTAACGAATAATGACATGTATTGTACATTGTAAAGTGCATTCACCAAGCTTTCCGCTTTCCAATGAGAACAATAAATATTACTTGCTTAATAAATAATTTGAAGAGCTAATTTTCTTTGATCGAGGCTTGGAGTTTCATGATTAAACTGAGTTGGACTAATTTGGGGAGCTATACAGTTCATCTTAAGCATATGAGGAATAACTTTGTTCATGAGCTACAGTTCAACGTATATGACTACTGCCAACATGCAGATATGTATCAATGTTTTTCCGTCCTTGCCAAGGAATAAAAATTAGGTACAGGGATCTGATTACCAGAGAATAAAATTTTAAATGCAAATGCATCTACAGATTGTGAAAAGTCCCCCATGGATCCAAATCAAGTTACTTTGGACCAATGTGGTGTCCCAGGATTGGACCAATCAAGTGGCCTCTTTGGACCAATCTAGTGACCTCTTTGGACGAAGGTAGTACTATACCGAGTCTACAGGAGCGAGAGAGAGATGGGAGGATCCTGCAAGATACTGATTCTACTAAGATAATATCTTTCTTACTTAGATTGACAATTCTGATTTTCGACAACAATTAGCGTCTTCAAATATTTTGATCAAAACCCCGCTGCAGTTAAGAGACGACAGTAAAATTAAATGATTGTCAAGATGAACCTCCGAAATATTTGGCAAACGGGATGATTTCTGACTTGGTCAGTTATTTTTAGTATAGCGTAATGTTTTACGATAAAAAATGCAATTTTAAGAAAAAAGTTAAAAATCCTCCTGCTTAATCATCAGAAGATGTTTAACCAAACACATGGTTCGACAAAGTTTTTATATTAAAAATATCGATATATTAAAATTATCATGTTAAAAATTTGTATCGGCTATAATCGCAGCTCAACAGTAATTAATTGTTAATAATTATATGTAACATTTAATAACAACGATTGAAACTTTTGAAATGCTTCATAACTTTATACATTTTCACATTACTGCTACCATGAAAGTGTGATTATGCATTTAGAAAAGGAAATGCATTTCTGATATTTAATTAAATATTCATATTCGGTACCTTTAAAGTTATGTCTATATTATACAGAAGTTGGAAATATGTTTTTTTAAAAATATTATTTCTTCCATTTCTCCTGTCGAAAATCAATTCTGTGAAGAAGTTTTACGAGAATTTCACTTTGCTACTAATATGAAACTTTTACCAATACTTAAATTGTATTCCAAAGTAAAAGGTATTTTGCTAATGGTCTTTGGATATTTTAGAAATAATATTAGAAAGCGTTTAATGCAGATAGTGCTTTAAGTATTTATGGAGATATAAAGATTAAAATTCTTATGGTAGCTTCGATCAATTATAGATATGTTGCGTAATGGCTGAAATTTAGAATAGGCGCAAAATGCATCACACATACAAAATAAGAAATTAATATTTATTTCGCTTAGATCATATAAATCGATCAAGATACATATATAGTAATTTTTATAGATTTTAGGAGGAAAAGATTAGGAGAATTATTATTGAAATATTTATAGATCTGAAGAAAACATTTCATTTGTTACTTAAACTGCATACATAATATAAAGTATAAAGTATTGTGGCGAGATCAAAATTTCGAATTATTTAGAAAAATTATATCGTATTATATATATATATATATATATATATATATATGTGTGTGTATGTGTGTGTGTGTGTGTGTGTGTATTTGTATGAACCCTTGCAATTCTTGGAATTCCTTCTAACTGGCAATTATTTCAATATTACAGATGTTTTCATAAATAATCAATATAATTAGATCAATAGATAATTTTGAACATATATATGATTTTAACCTTCCTCTGTCGTTTCATCATCTCCGTTTACAGCAATCTGAACCCATGTGATGCAGTTCCTATCTAATCGTATCAATCTAAGAGTATTTACGACAGCGCAGTAGGCGAAGTCGTGTTTAGGCATTTACTTAGGACTATTACGCCTGCATATTGGGCGGCTACACGGTTGGCAGATACTGCAAGAAAAATATTGCAATTGTCGAGATTTTTATAAAGCAAACAAGCATCATCAAAAGAAACAGGTTGATAAAATGTGACCGAATGCAATCGCAGTGAACGGTTGTTTGCTGAAAGCTGCTAGTACCGTATTAAACCTATAGAAATTTATGTAAGAATCTAAAAACCAAATTCAGATTTTAGTCTAACATTAATATTGTTTTTCTGAATTCATTAAAATATTTAATAAATACCAGGCTCAAGTAAACATTAAGTCCTTTGATCAAAATGAATGTATTTGACATACTTCATAAACCATCTTTCAAAAAGTTTTATTGTATTAAAATATTTTGCAATCCGTTTCAAAACCCGAGAACATGGCTTTAAAATTACTATATTCTGAGGGCAATAAATTTCAAACAAAGGAGCTTTTGTATGTCTTCTTTTATTGACGTATATCATTTTATGAAATGTATGAGCACAGGGATTTCTTTCAATTTCATCGAATGAAGCATGCCGTAGGAATTCATAAAATATCATTCAAAATATTTTGATTTATTTTTCTTTGCTATGATATGTTATTAGCGCTGATGGCATACCGAGAAAATTGAAAGAATATTAAATTACACACGTCCATTTTTTAAAATAAATTTTGCTTTAAAATTATTTCAAATCAGTTATGTTGTGACGAGATTTCATAATCTCGCCAAACCCTTGTAAAAATCACAAATTATATATTTTTACATTATTTTTAACCCTGTTTTAATTATCCCCCTTGTCTATTAAATATGCATTATACAAAATATTCTATACTCAAAGGAAAGCTTTTAGCCATTTTATTAATCTGTGAAAACCGCATTCAGAGAGGAGTTTCGTTATTATTTGACCGTTAGAGTCAAGGTCTTTATTCCCGGGCAAAGCGGATGGAGCTTGCTCGAGGCCTGGTAATGTTAGTGCAAGGCATGCACTTTTCTGCACAATAGATTTGGAGAGAAACTTCTAGATGAATTTGAGACCTTGTGGCGAGGGTCTGATGTGTCAGCATATTCATATTTGAGACCCCGCTCTGGGCTGGCGAGGCTATGCCTGTGAAGTTTTCTATTGGTCAAAAGCTGTAAATAAGCTCTCGGGCAGGTCCGAGTTAGTCTGGGGCCTGAATCCGTCTGAATACATAAAAGCTGTTGCAAAGAATATTCGTGGCTTTTTCTCCTGTCCAGCCGTCGACGCTCTCAGGTCGGCCTGGACCATTTTTCAATGTTGCCCACCACGGAGTGCGGGATTCGGCCCAAGTCGAGTTCTGGCCTCTCGTGGGCATGGGAGGAAAAGCCGAAGACGCCTACATCGCCGAAGAACATCTATGGAGAGCCCGACGTCTAGCTGAGAGAGCTGCGACGAGGAAGGTACGATGGGGCCCGAGGTCTATGTGCCGGGTCGAAATATGGGTATGGTATAATGTTCCGACCCTTTTACAACTCCGACTGGGGAGGTAAGGTTTGACTGCTCTCTGCATCTACGCCTGTCTCAAGGAAGCATAAATTTCCTAAATTATTTCAACTTGTTTAATTATCAGTCCTAATTTTCTCTGAGTGCGAGTTTTCTCCTGTTGCTTTGAGACCATACCTAATATATTTTAAATCATGTTGTTTATTATATACTTAAATGTTGCTGTGCCACTTTATTTATATTGTTGATCATATTATTATCATTGAATTACTTCCGTGGCAGCAAATATATTAGTAGGGATCCTGAGTCCAGTGTCACTGTCACAGATACTTAACGTTGTGCTTGCTGAGATTGATTCAGTATATTATATTAATTACTCTTAACGTCTTAATACAAAATTGAATAAAGAAAGTGATTTATATTTAAACCTGTGTGGTTATTTAACATCTTTATCTCTTGAAATTGTCCATCTGTGTTTTCAGGAGATGGCGCCTTACAAGGTAAGGGTTTATAGCATCTTTGTATTTATTGCACTGCAGGTCATCCAGGGATTTATTCCTGGACGAGAGAACTTCGAAATAGAACCTGGGTTTAATTTAATTGGTCCTTGCCCCCTTTTTCCCCCGTGACAGATTGGCACATGACTTTTCCGCTGTGACAATTGGTGCTTCGTGACCACTTCTCTTGAGCACCTGTTGAAAAATTTGAAATTTTAAAATTCGTACATGTGATTTATTTAAATTTTTATATTTTGTGCACTGGACACAGAGAATTAAGTTGGTATGGTCTATTCAAATTGAAATTCTGATTGTTTTGGAAACCGCACTCATAATTTCAGAGATATATTTATTGTTCATTTATTGAAAATTTTATGCAGATGTAGTTGTATGGAGTAGTGGCATATAGACAGAATTGGAAATGTGGTGCAAAATATTGCACATTTTAAGATCAAGTAACCAATATTATGACAAATTTTTATGAGTAAGGGTTGCATAGAATTACAAGAAATTGCTATAATTATATTTAAAAGTTTACAGATTTTACAAGAAATTGAGATTTGAGAAATAATGTTGTTTAATGATTTTATAAATAGAGATATTATTTGTTGAAGATAAAAATATGTATATATATTGGAAATTTAACAATTTTAAATTAATCTACAGTGAAACTTAGGCGACAGCCTGTTTGAAAGAGAATTTTATTTATGGAGATTTGTGAGAATATCTCTTGTTTTCGGTTAGGGATTTTTTGTATGAATATCATGTTTGGAGATTTTTCTGACCATATAATAATTTCGACATGCTCATAGCGCATTTTACCCAATAAATTGGGGTGGCAGATTCTGCATCTCAAAGAATGTCAGTTAGCTTTATAAGATTGAATCTCGCCCGGAAATAGGGGCTGTTTTCGAGAATTCTATTCTAAATGAAATGTTCATTGAAAATGCTCAAATCCTTCCAATTGTTTGAAAATATTTAAAGTGTGAATACTTTTTTTCAATGAATACTTGTTTACTTGGAATTTTATATATAGAAATACTAGAATTTTAATATGCTTGGAAATTTGAGAACTTGAATTTATTTTAATATCTATATACATTAAATTATGGAAATGCTTAAATTTAAATGAGAATGCGCCCTTATTTATAAATATACCCGACTGTGACTCATGACTATGACAAATAATTACCGATTGTGTCCTTATAAAATAACATTGAGAAATTTTATGTTTTGTGTAGCTAAAGAAAGCACGCAACGAAATTTTTGAGTTCTGGATGACAGACAGACTCAAAAGCTTGATGGACCAAAATTATAATCTCGTGATTTCAATGAATAAATATAAGATAATATTAAATAAACTGTTTGGTCACATCAAGATTTTAAAACAGATAATTCACATTTTACATGATGGCGATTAAGAAAATTACGTACAAAAATGATGAAATATTTATTTTCAATGCTGTTCATATTATTATATTTATATATGAAATATACTATACATTGCATGAAAAATTCGAAGTAAGTGAATTTTGAAAGAATGAAATATAATGTGAAATTTTAAAACATGTATATAAATATCTGTGTATGTCGATATGATATTAAGTTCAAAAACACACAGAGTTGAATTATATGAAATATGTGTGTATTATTTAAAAGAATTTATGTGCGGTATCATTTCATAAAAGCGGGGAAGAGCAGGAAAATTGTAAAAAGGGGTTGATTATATTTTGTTTTGACTTTGAATGATTTGGTGGAGCAATTGTATAAAATATAGATAATATACATAAGAAAATGAAAATTATTGAAAACTGTTTCCACAACTTATTTACAATAATATTTCTTTAAAAAGTCAAAAATTGAACTGATAAATTTGAAAATATGTGTTTGAATGGGACTGAGCGCTTGATTATTTATTTAATTCCCTGAGAGATTGTTTTGGTTGCAATTTATTTATGTGTGCCTCAGGATGATTGAAAATGATTTAAATGATTTCTCCATTATATATATTTCTGATTCCTTGCCTATCTACTATTTTTGTATTCAAACAGTTTACTTTTATTTATTTTTGTTTGGAATGCACATTAATATCATATATCACATCGAACTAGCGTAATACTATGAGAAGGAAAATACCTCATTAGTTGCTATTTTCGAGAATTTGCGAGTAGAAGGATGTCCTCGTAAAAATTCCCGTCGCACCCAGGCCTATGTTATTCCGGTAGCAATGAATGATGTCTTGCTCGAAAATTCAATTCGAAAGTTTGTGTGGTCTACAGTTGCACAATTCCCTGTTTAGACCAACACGTTAATAACTTAAAATATTGAGGATGGGTTGCTTTCTGTTTGGCAAGTGAAATTATTTAAAAAAAAAAAAAAAAAAAATGAAACTATTGAATATTAAAATGGAGAAAAATTTGAAAACATTGATTTAAAAATGTTGAATTAAAACGTGGAGAAAATATTGAAATAATATGGAAATATGTTTTGAAATACATTATATTGAGAAATTTTGAAAATGACATTTATTTACGTTCTGCCATTATTATAACTACAAAACTTTACTATGGCATTGATTTTCATTACTGGTTATTTATGTTATGTCATTAACAAATTATATTATATTCGCCTCAGTTATCCCATATTTTAATAAGAAAAGTCCTTGTTTTAAAAAGAATCCCCTCTGAAATGGAATATTAAATAAAAAAAAAAAAAAAAAACAGAGCGCTTTTAAAAGAATCACGAAATATATTTGAAATACTGCTTGCTGTGCTCTTTTCCCCGGCTGGCATGATACAAAAGAGAATCTTATTTCCGTGCTAATTGCGCAATCAAGTGCAATAGACTTTCACAATTAGAACCGCGAGAAGTGAAAAATGTTGATACCGCAGTTTGGTCAATACAATGGCTAGTTGACCTCGATCCGGGACGAATTCATAAACGCTCTTAATTTCGACTGCTGGCAATGTTAAGAAAACTTGTGCCCTTGAATCTTTTCTGCTCAAATCTGTTTTTAATTTTGGTTGATTGTGTGCAGGAGTGTTTGCCTTATCAGTTAATCGCGTATATGATTATATTATGAACATCCGTTTGCCAACCTTTTTACTTTAGAATAGAAACGGAATCTTAACAAATGGAAACGTGAAACCAGTGATGCACACATTTATTTTCGGCCTGGTTTGTAATACGAGAAATAAAAGTTATGAAACTTGACATTTTTATCTGAAACACAATTGAGAGTTGAAATTGAAAATTTAAGAAATTAAAATATGGAATTATTTATGTTTATAATTGAGACACTTTCGAAAACTTAATAATATTTTTTCGCGACTCCTGTTACTTACGATAAATAATGTGAAATACAAATGAATGTTGGAGTCTAAAAAGAATTTGCTTGTTTACATTGTGGTATTAAAAAAAAAAAAAAAAGAGTCAGCGTACTCTAACATAATTACGTATATAGAATTTAATTCTATAAATTAAATCCACAGTTAAACTATTTTATTACGAGTTAAAAAAAAAAAAATTTTTTTTTTCGAAAGTTGTTTACGTACAATTGAAATTTTGAAAATTGTTACGTGTATTTCAATTTCACGGTGTATTTACTTTAGCGTGGAACCCTTAATAGAGTTAATGAACTCTGGTGTTAATTACGAATATATATAAGAATATTAGAAAATTGTTCCACGGAATTACTTGATTATAATTTACAAGTATTAATGATTTATTTACTGTATTTACATTTAGTGTGGAAATCCTTAAAGAGTATTGAACTCTGATTTTATTTACAAGATAGATTTATTTTTAAAACGGATTCCACAAACTTAATTTTCTTATAATATTTGGATATTTTATTTTTCTGATTCACTTTATGAAATCCATATTTTAAAAATACTTTGAATTTATTTGGAGACTTTAATAATTACAGAAAATGGATATTTTGGATTTCAATTAATTTTATTTTGAAGTTACTTCACAGAAATATTTGCACACGATAATATAATATAATTTCCTGAATTTGAGAAATTGTGCAAAATTTGAATAACATTGAGTAAAAGATTTTTTTTGAACTCAATTTAAAATTCTTCCTTGACATCAGCTTATTTTATTTATATTTGAAAGGCAACATTTTTTTAAAGAAATCCATTGATTTTTTAAAAGGCAATTTTATGAAATTGGATTGAATTTGTGGGAAAATTTATGAAATGATACTTATTTATTTACGAAATGTGATTTATTGGCAACATGTTGAAAATTATTTGTATGTTACAAATTTAAATATTGAGCTGTGGCTTTGGTGATTTGAGTCGGGGAGTGGCGAAAAATTTCTTCAAAATTTAATTTTATTTTCTGTGGCCAAGTTTATTGAGAACTTCATAAAAAAAAAAAATAGGAGATACTTACGTTGCGATTTGATAACTCATGAAGTTCGTGCCGTGCCAGAGGAGCACTATATAATTTCGAGGCACATTTACTTACATTTCTTTACTACAAGAATTTTATTTACAATGCTTGACTAGACGGTGACAATTTTCTTAAAGAGATAATTTCGCTGTGACTGTTGTGGTTCTCAAAAAAAAATGAAACCATATTATAAACATATACAATTTATTTCAAGTGGACAATTACTGTTTGCATATAATATTAATGTTTATATGGATATTACGTCTGGTGTAGAACATGGACATCCTTTCTTTCGGCCTTATTTGGACTCTTTGCCCCCTGCAAGTGTTGAGTGTTAGCTCGCACTTTGATCTTGTAGGTGTGGTGGTGTGGTTGCAAACACACCCTAAATTTCATCTAAATTGCAAATACCAGTATGCCATGACATCTGGGTTTTTGGTTCGGGATGTTCAAAATTTATTTGCAAGTTCTGAGGTGTGTGGAGTAAACAAGATAATCATTTAATACCACAATTATATTTCTGTGTACATACTATATGTTTTATGTTTATTATATTTCAGTGGAATTATTATTTGATTACTTAAGGGATGTTGAGAACAGAGATTTCTTAACAATTCATTGCGAATTACTTGCAAATTGAAAAAAAAAAAAAAGAGAAACTTCTTAAAGTATAATTGCTATCTACATACACACATATATTTATATTTACATATATTCGACATTCATTTTGTCTACACAGCTTATTTCGAGTCACAACTTTAAGAAAAATTATAATATTGAATATTATAAAAGGAATAATTACGAAAAATCTGAGTGATTTTGGTCACCTAGTCAAATTTTATAACCACTTGACTGCCACAAATTACTGTTAATAAAGACAACAATTTAGTACAATAATTTAAATTGGTGAAGCGTTTTTCGGCCACTGTCTCCCTTTTGCCACATGTATGATTTCATGATTACCTACACATCACTGAGTTGTGTATATTACAAAGTTACATTTTTGAGATAACGATTTGAAGTGATAAATTTGAAATAACAAATGGAATATATTGAATACAATTTTGAAAAGAAAAATATTTTGGATAATTTATATATATATATATATGAAATATAAAAAAAATCATGAATACTATTATATTTTACATGAAATAATGTTATATTTTAAAGTATCTGGGTAAGAGATACTCTTGCTGTTGCCATTGTTTTGCCTTACTGATTGCCTCTTTTTAAGAAGAATACGATACCTTGCTGATTGTCATGCTCAATGTTATATTCGAAATTATCAAAAATATGTGTCAAATAGACACCTGCTGTTAAAATTTAGATGTTTTGTGAGGCACTGGACCAGGTTTGTTTACTGCATTTTTCTATTTTTCAAATTCTTTGGTATGGTCTTTTCTATTATTTAAATCTGTATATTATTTATTTATGTAATATGATGAAATTATTTATTACGATAATTCATGGAAATTATCTACAAATTATTAACTACATTACAGCATTAGAGCTTTTGATGAAAAATAATGTCATCTACTGGAAAAGTATATCAATAGCTACTAATTTAACATTATACTGAACTAGAAATCTGTTGTGGTCATGAGAAATTTTTATTTACAATATTGGAAAAATTAAGATCTAACTGCATAAACTGAGAAATTGCTGACCACACTTTGGCATTAAGTCCTTAGGTTGAGATATTATTGTAAGATAAAGAAATGTTTTTGAAATTGAACTTAATTTAGAATTAACTTATAAATTGGAAATTTGTTTGGAAACTTTCTACACTTGAATTTTATTTTATTTACATTTACTGTTGACTTGAGGGATATTCTGTACATATATATTTTAATTTTAGAATTTAGAATTTAATACATTGGAATTCACATAATGTGAACTTTTTGTAAAGGGCTCGTAGATATTAGGATTTTCGACTCTATTGCAGTCAACTTTAGGTTTCTTTTGGATCTGGTTCTTCGACATGCGCTCATATGGAATGGTGTTCATGCCGAGAACCCTGGTGTAGACGTACACTTCTAAATTTTTGCTGAAATTCCACTTGAAGGTTCTAGAACTTCAAGGACCTGATAACTACTTGCGCCTACATCCTGTGATGAAAAAAATCCTCCTGTTAGTCAGATTTTTTTGTCTCGAGGAGGGGAGGTATGTTGTGACGAGATTTCATAATCTCGCCAAACCCTTGTAAAAATCACAAATTATATATTTTTACATTATTTTTAACCCTGTTTTAATTATCCCCCTTGTCTATTAAATATGCATTATACAAAATATTCTATACTCAAAGGAAAGCTTTTAGCCATTTTATTAATCTGTGAAAACCGCATTCAGAGAGGAGTTTCGTTATTATTTGACCGTTAGAGTCAAGGTCTTTATTCCCGGGCAAAGCGGATGGAGCTTTCTCGAGGCCTGGTAATGTTAGTGCAAGGCATGCACTTTTCTGCACAATAGATTTGGAGAGAAACTTCTAGATGAATTTGAGACCTTGTGGCGAGGGTCTGATGTGTCAGCATATTCATATTTGAGACCCCGCTCTGGGCTGGCGAGGCTATGCCTGTGAAGTTTTCTATTGGTCAAAAGCTGTAAATAAGCTCTCGGGCAGGTCCGAGTTAGTCTGGGGCCTGAATCCGTCTGAATACATAAAAGCTGTTGCAAAGAATATTCGTGGCTTTTTCTCCTGTCCAGCCGTCGACGCTCTCAGGTCGGCCTGGACCATTTTTCAATGTTGCCCACCACGGAGTGCGGGATTCGGCCCAAGTCGAGTTCTGGCCTCTCGTGGGCATGGGAGGAAAAGCCGAAGACGCCTACATCGCCGAAGAACATCTATGGAGAGCCCGACGTCTAGCTGAGAGAGCTGCGACGAGGAAGGTACGATGGGGCCCGAGGTCTATGTGCCGGGTCGAAATATGGGTATGGTATAATGTTCCGACCCTTTTACAACTCCGACTGGGGAGGTAAGGTTTGACTGCTCTCTGCATCTACGCCTGTCTCAAGGAAGCATAAATTTCCTAAATTATTTCAACTTGTTTAATTATCAGTCCTAATTTTCTCTGAGTGCGAGTTTTCTCCTGTTGCTTTGAGACCATACCTAATATATTTTAAATCATGTTGTTTATTATATACTTAAATGTTGCTGTGCCACTTTATTTATATTGTTGATCATATTATTATCATTGAATTACTTCCGTGGCAGCAAATATATTAGTAGGGATCCTGAGTCCAGTGTCACTGTCACAGATACTTAACGTTGTGCTTGCTGAGATTGATTCAGTATATTATATTAATTACTCTTAACGTCTTAATACAAAATTGAATAAAGAAAGTGATTTATATTTAAACCTGTGTGGTTATTTAACATCTTTATCTCTTGAAATTGTCCATCTGTGTTTTCAGGAGATGGCGCCTTACAAGGTAAGGGTTTATAGCATCTTTGTATTTATTGCACTGCAGGTCATCCAGGGATTTATTCCTGGACGAGAGAACTTCGAAATAGAACCTGGGTTTAATTTAATTGGTCCTTGCCCCCTTTTTCCCCCGTGACAGATTGGTGCACATGACTTTTCCGCGATGACAGTTATATAACGGGTATTACTGATGGAAGTAAATTAATTTTTTAGAAGAAAATGCTTTTAATATTAATATTTCTGAGCATAATATGTACATTTAAAATGCTGAATTATTTTCTTGTAGGTTATTTTTATTAATTTTATTATGGTTATTGTCTTGTAAGTAAGTATTATGAAATGGAATTGAATCTTGTGTGAACAGACCTGAAATACACTAGCATACGTCGGTTATATATTTATTTTCAAAAATAATTTTTTAAAGAAAAATTGAGAAATATTGAGATCATGTTTCTAATAAGGTTTATGGAAAGTAAGAAAAAGACAGAGGATGTATAGAGTGTTACAATAGAAATATATTCCCACGCATTACATCTTCGAATTTTTAAATAAAATATGTTTTCAAAATCCATATATATGTGGCAACACAATTTGCTTTCTAATTCCTATTAACTGAAAATAAATATTATTTATGTTTCAAAGTATTAAACTTATCTGTTACAATCCTGACTTATTGACATATGATGGTCATATTAAATGCAATGCTTTTATGCCTTTAGTGGAGTACTCTCTCACGTGTTTGAATCGGGATGTGTTAGATCAGCGAATCTTCGATTTACGCATTGTCGACATTGAAGTCATATCTTGTATTCAAAAATTAAGAATTAAATGGGCATTTTTACTGGTTAATACTTATTATGTGTGCCACACTGTTGTTTTTAGTATAATGAAATATTTTTTTAGGAACTGTAAGCGATAAATCGACGTGTCCCATTGCTACCAGGTGTTTAAGGGGGTGGGTTAAGTGGAACCCATAAGTAAGGGCAGGGGGAAACAACTTGTCATGAATCTGTCACGATTCTGCGTTATGTGTTATGATTGCGTTATTATACTGATTCCTTGTTTGAAATACTTAAATTTTTATCCTGTTAAGTTTTACTTACAATGAAAAATGGTGTGCAATTATCCGACAAAATGAGAACCAATAGTGTATACTCTAGAATAACTTAAAAGGCAAAGAAGCAGTGAACAATAATCAAATAGTAATGTACAAAGCTTGTAAACATTATAATGCAAATGACAAACTTATTCAAAAGGGCTTAGATGTGTGAAATATATCTCATTGGGAACATTTTCTGCTATAACACATAAAATGGAAGTCAAGATGGCAATAAACATCAGAACAATAGAAACATATGGATTCAGGCACTCTTAAAAGAAAACCCTTTTAACTATTAGTGAATTTTTGAAAATATGCTGTTTAAAGACACCATTCAAGTACTTCATATCTGATGATACTTAATTAGTCAGAATACATTGTTGTACATTTTTTGATGTACTGTATTCTTGTACATTTCGCATAAACCAACCTGCTTATATATATCACAAAAAAGTAGTTTCTCATTTCATTTCCTATTTCAATGTGTCCCTTTATTCAGTAGGTATTTTTTGTTTGACAAATAAATCTATAATTTAACATATTTACCGTATTTAAAAGCGATCTTTTATTTACATTTCTCCATGTGTCATTTACAGTTGTAGAAGTAACTCAGGGCCTGACTTACTCCAGATTGTAAGCAAGTAAAACCCAACATGCATGACGTAAATTTTCCAACAAGAAACGTTTTAATTAAAAAGTGTTTGCGTATACACACTGGCAAAGTAACGTTACAACTAGCGCCCACTATGAGTGCGTACAATAAAATAAACAATTGACATTTCAAAGGGATCTTCCAACTCAAACTAATGGCTTTTAGGGTTCTACTTACCCCGGTGTACCTTAAATATTCATGTATGATTTAGCGTATCCCACACTTCATAGCACATGCACATATACATAGAGAGAGCGAGATATGGATAGAGAGAGAAATATATTGATAGAGAAATATATTGATAGAGATATAAAAAATGGATAGAGAGAGAGACAGAGATGGATAAGAGAGATATGGAGAAAGATAGAGATATGGAGAAAGAGAGACAGATGGAGAAAGAGAGAGAAAGGGATAGAAAGAGCAAGAGAGTCAAACGAGTATATTACCAAAGGGGATCAAATTGGATTGCGAGAGTTAAAAATGTATTTATTCGTCAAAAATATCTGCAACATATCCCGGAAAAATGTTTTATACATTAGAATGAGAAAATGTTATTACAACATAGTATATAAATAACATTTTATAATAAGTATCACGATTATGCATCCGCTTGAATTATATTTACAATTATTTTGAAACTTAAAATGTTTAGTAAAACATGTTCTGTAAATACATAAATAGCTTTTAAACATACAGAGTCATCTGCTTCTGTTAGTCGTAATTTATCGTTTAATACTAGTACAAAGATAATTAACAATATATAAGCTATCGGAAATAAAAATTCTCCCTTAAACCAATTACGGTGACAAATGACTTTCAGAACATCCTTTTAATTGCAACACGTGTAAGACATCAGGAAGTTTTATCTCAGATTCGTGTTACAAAGAAATGAAAAGATAAAGAGACTGTCTTTCTTGTATTAGATTCTCATAAAATTACTACGTGTTTCAAATTAAAAATATATTTCATTAGAGCGTTTCGTTAGAGAAACAAATTCAAATTAATACGAACTTGCAAATGCGCAATATTCTCTTCATTTTACCTCTGACGTTTTCTTAGATGAAAATAATAATAATTTATGGACTTCAATGTAGAGTTCAGAAAAATGATTATGAATGGCAATATTAAGTATAAGTATCTGAATATCTTATTCAGCACATGACTTTCTTTACCAAGTATCAAATTTCAACAGTATTGGAAAATAAAGACACAAATTAAAAATTATTTAAATACATATCCAGCTGTAAATACATAGAAATTTTGCTGTTACTAGTTAAAATAAATATACTTAATTACATATAATATTATAGATTATTGGAGATGTCTGTGCTTTCTAACCAAACATATAATTTCTGATGCATTAAGAACAACTCGAAATATCTGCTACAAATCCATGCTTATTTGTTTCTGTGTAGAAAAATTATTTATATTTCATTAAATAGTTTGACTATAGTTAATATAGCTATCGTGTGCATTTATGAATGAATGTAATGATCTTATGAAGTTATAATTCTCTTATGATATTGCAAAACAAATTCTTAAAATTAAATTCTGTCCCCTTGACTGAACTCCTCGAGATTTAATTGGCATTTGACATTAATTTAATAGAATGACCGCAAAATATTCAAAAGAAAATAAATTCTTTAATCTTTTTCAACTGTACTTAAGAAATAATCGGTATTGTTCAGCAATCAGAGTATCATTTTCCAGCACAAGGAGCGCTTTGAGTTCATTAAGCATAATGCCTAAATAATTTACCATCGTGAGATCATACCAGATCAACTGAGGCCTAGAATCTTTGGAAATACTAAAATGATTTTAACCTATGGGCCATAATGTCCTTTAAGGTATTATCCATTTTTAACACTTTACAACATAGTTGAAAAGTGTTTATGACTTTGACCATTCTGTCTGTTCGTTCGCACGATACCTGCATAATAATGACTTTATCAAACTGAAATTTTAGTATACTGTTGAGACGGGCTGTAGTACAAATGGGAATGTACATGAATAACATCAACCAATTAGTTTTGGATTGAGCCCGGGTTGAAAAAATGAAATACATTGAACCCTATGGGACCTATTTTTTCAAACATTTTTTAAGCAAAGTTAAAATTCAGAAATTGTTTCGAAAATTTAAAAAATATTCAACTTATCCCGTAAAATATATAAACAAAAATGAGCAAAGTATGTTCGGTAATCCTTTAAATAAAAATTGAAATATTAATTTCATCTGTATAATATGAAAAGGACACGAGACCCACTTCAAAATGAAATATTGCATTCATTTTGAGTCAAAATCGTGATTTTTAAAGTGCTTTTACATGTATATTTAGTATTGATTTTTATATTAATACAACCGCTTTAATTTTGCATTTATTCTATACATCTATATTCTATGCCGACACAGTTCCAATATTTTTGAGTTTAAATGATCATTAATTTTTGATTAATTCTACAACGAAGCCTGACTTCAATGAATGTAAAATGTAAACAAGTGATTGTAAAATGAGTTATATAAGAATTGCTATTTTTTTTACACAAAATTATCTAACACTGGTGTCTGGAATAAAAGTGTATGACTGAATAACCCACTACTTTTACAGAGAGAGTCAGGTGATTTAAATTTCGATGATGTCATTTGAATAAAGTTTGAATGAAGTTTTAATCATCGTGTAAGATCGTACTTTTACCTCCATGGTTTTAATTTTCCAAGTAAAATAAGTTATTATAGTTCTGTGATTATTAAAATAATATCGCCGCTGAATGAATTGAATTGTAGAGATGTATAAATAAAATTACATTTGGATAGTGCATCCGTTCAAAAACCGCTTTAATTTTGCATATTATCTGTGTTTCAAAATTCTGTGCTTATGCAATTACAATATTTTTAACACTTTACAACAAAGTTGAAAAGTGTTTATGACTTTGTTCATTCTGTCTGTCTGTCTGTCTATCTGTCCGTTAGCACGATAACTGCCTTAAAAATGATTTAATCGAAATGAAATTTTATTATGTTGTTCAGACGGTCTGTAGGACCTATGGGAATATAAATGAATAATATCACCAATTAGTTTTGGGTTGAACCCGGGTTGAAAAAATGAAATACATTGAGCTCTAAGGGACCTAATTTTTCAAACATTTTTAAGCGGATTTAAAATTCACAAATTGCTTCGAAAATTTTAGGTAATATTCATATTGTTCCATAAAATATATAAAAAAATTAGCGAAATATATTCAGTAGTTTTTTAAATAAAAATTTAAATAATAATTACACCTCTTATATGAAACGATCACGTGACCATGAAATGAAAAGATCACATGACCTACTTCAAAATGATATATGGCATCCATCTTCTTTCAAAATCGTGATTTTTTAAGTTCTTTTTAATTCATATTGAGTGTTGAATCCGTCCTAAAACAAATTTATTTTTGCTTAAATTCTGTGCATCTACATACTGAAACAACGCAAATACAATATATTTCAGTTGAAATGATTATCCAAATTTGATTATTTCTACAACGAAGCCAATTTTTCACTTATGTAAAATGTAAACAGCAAAATATGTAGAATGAGTTGTATTAGAATTGCTGTATTTCTTTAACACAAAATAATTTAGCCCATGGAGGCTGCATGGCTGATATGAATGAAATATTAATTGTTTTATAAAGAGAAGGATGATTTTTTTCGATGAAGTTTTAAGCATTTAGTTTAATTACTTGTAGCTCCAAGGTCTTAATTTTTAAATAAAATAAATTATTATAGTATTGTGATGAAGGAAATGAATGGGAGAAAGTCATGAATGAAATGTTGCTTTTATCGAGAGATCCAGGCGTGTTATTTTTTCTATGAAGTCATTTGAATTAATTTCAGTTGTTTTCGATGAAGTTTTCAAATATAATAAATTATCGTAGTATTATGATAGTTTTAAAAACATTACCGTGGAATATATTGTATTTTAGAGATATTTAAACTAGGCAATTTATATTTCAATGCCGTCATTTGAATGAAGTTCATTTTCTTCAATGAAGATTTTAGTTTTCAAATATAATAAATAAATGTAGTATTGTGATAAGATTTAAAATATTACAGAGGAATGTATTGCATTTTAGACTTTTTAAAAAAAATTACATTGAAGTTGGAAAGTGTTTCATAATCAATGCATTAAGCATGATTGATCTTTCTTGTTTATTTTAAATGATAACTAAACTTTGATTCTTTCTCCAACGAAGCTTAATTTTAACGTATGCAAAATGCAAACAAAATAAGCAATTTTAAGATGAGTTGTATAAAAATTGTTGAATTTTATATCGCAAAATTATTTAGCTCTTGCGTCTGGAATGTAAGTGATATGAATGGAGTATTCATTTATTTTTCTTAGGTATAAAAGCAAGCGATTTTATAGCATTGCCTTTTATCATGAAGTTTTAAGTTTCCAAGTATTGTAATATAATAATTTTAAAAATATCACCACTGAATGTATGCATTTCAGAGAAGTTTAACCAAAATTTTATTGCGGTTAGAAAGTGTTTCATAATCAATGCTTTATGCATGATTAACCTTTCTAGTTTATAGATACGACTCCATTGAAAAATGTTCTATGCTGACATTTGGTTACAGATATGAAGTCCACAGTTCTGGACTATTTGTCAAAGTATCTGTCGCTATTTGAGAAATTGTCTGTGTGCCTATGCTTAAATGAGCATGACATGGAATCTGATCTGCTATGGTGCGTCAATTACGATTTACTATTATAACCAAAACTTTGTAGAGGGAGGAAGACTACGCAGTAGAATTAGTCTGGAACACATGTCATTGGTATAAAACGCTGCTCACCGCCTGGATGCAGCTTTATATCAGATACCTATCTCTATAACAATATTTGCCACTCTGCAGTAATCTTAATGCTTTACAATAATTCTTATCAAGGTGAAATTACCTAGATATTGCATTAAGACATGAGAAAATATCCAAACTTGAATGCTTATAGCTTCACAAAAAGATCTTCCTTCAAACACGAATAGTTTAGCGCAGTTTTCTGCAGTTCATAATTTTATGAAGTACTGTGTGACCCTTGTAGACGCGATTAAAAAACTCACACGTCTAGAAATTTTCCACTCTACATCACCAGTTAAGAAAAAGCTACAGGTTAATTCGTTCAAATTTAATATTGCAATCTTCAAAAATAATTTTATCTACAGATTATCGACACCAGAAAAATATAAGAAGAAATAAGTTGTTTTTAAAATAGCTTTCAAATCATTATATAATACGTATTTTATACGTTAATATATATATCCCTAACTCGTGAATATATATCCCTATAACTATTATATATGTATATATACCCTTTTTCGAAGTTGACGTAGTATTTTGATATTTGTGATATCTTTTTTAGAAAACAAAATTTGTTCCACAGAATACAGTTCCATATTTCTAAAGATAAGTGCTTATAACCTAAAAAAGTAAAGTAGGATTCAATAAATCTTTTATCCAAAGTCTTATTTGTTTCAAGAAGGATATTGAAAAAGCCGTATTCAGAGCAAAACATCCGAATAAGTCATGTTATATCTTTAAAATGACGATGAAAAAACAAATTTTAGAAGATACTTTTCATTTCTTTAACGGAATTGGTTTGATATTTTAAACCTATTTCATTTCATAAAAATGTAATAAATATCATCTAAATGTATATTGTTAAAGAATCAATATATATATATATATATATATATATATATATATATATATATATATATATATATATATATATATATATAAATTCCCAAATAAGACAAGTAACAATGTACTCGTATAATTTCTAGTAGAGTGACGGAAGTAACGACTGGGGGGAGTTGCGACCCCCAACACTCCGGTTAAAGCTTTTGACCGCCATGGTAAACGCTCCCGGTAGCGGATACTTCCTACACTATTTTCTTCATGATTCTTATAAAACCGTAAAAAACACTTTTCAATAATATGTACATCTTTAAAAGTTAACTATTCTACGTTAAAACAAACTAAATGGCACACTATAAAAAATACAATAATTAATTGAAAATACTAATGTATGAAATTACTTCACTCGTGGTTATTTAATACCTTAAAATCAATATATTCAAAACTAGTGTTTGAAATCCAAGTCAGAGTGGTTATTTTTAAAAATTTGGATACAAGACCTATTGGCAACACTATCGCCATATAAATACTAATGTATGAAATTTCTTCACTCGTGGTTATTTAATACTTTAAAAACAAAATATTCAAGATTAGTGACATCCAAGTCAGAGTGGTTAATTTCAAAAATTGGATACAAGACCTATTGGCAACATTATCGCCATATAAATACTAATGTATGAACTAATGTATGAAATTACTTCACCCCTGATTATTTAATACATTAAAATCAGTATATTCAAGACTAATGACATCCAAGTCAGAGAGGTTATTTTTAAATATTGGATACAAGACCTATTGTGGCAATATTATCACCATATAAATACATAAACATATAAATACGCTATAGTCCAGACTATTCGCAATACACCTTCCCATGGAATATATATATATATATATATATATATATATATATATATATATATATATATATATATATATATATATATATATATATATATATATATACTTATTATATATATATATATATATTAAGTATATATATATATATATACTTATATATATATATATACATATAAATATTTTACTTAATAAAACTGTACTATTTTCTAAACTAAAATGAAGAAATGTTTTTCGTTATTATACTTAAATAGCTTATCTATAAAAGTATATTAAATTAAAATGAAACATTAATACAAAACGCTTTAATAATTTTCATTACATAGAGATATCAATATCATATATTTAAATATGTTTTGTCCATTATTGTTTCATTGTTTGTGTTAGTTGTTATACCTGTTATACATACATATATATATATATATATATATATATATATATATATATATATATATATATATATATGTATGTATAACAGGTATAACAACTAACACAAACAATGAAACAATAATGGACAAAACATATTTAAATAAATGATATTGATATCTCTATGTAATGAAAATTATTAAAGCGTTTTGTATTAATGTTTCATTTTAATTTAATATACTTTTATAGATAAGCTATTTAAGTATAATAACGAAAAACATTTCTTCATTTTAGTTTAGAAAATAGTACAGTTTTATTAAGTAAAATATTTATATGAATTTCTAACACTTCCACACATCCTTCTAGAAAACAGGCAATGCTTTCTTTAAGGCAGCATTAGAAAGTTTTATTCACACAAGCAGTAGTTTTATTTATTGTGGAACTGACAAAATGTCTAACGTATTTTAATACAAAATACATATTTTAAATTCAAATATTAGAAATCAGAGTATATCCCACATAGAAAATGTTTTAAATTCTAATCTCTTTCCTCTCATGTGAGTCATTTTAACTTATTAATAATGCATGAACCCATTCATTTATTATTCATAAATTCAACTCTGCATAGGAAAATTTTCGTATACGTTTTCTTATATTCGTATATAAATATTTAAAAGACTAAAAATGCATTTATTAAACATATTTTAAAGAGTGTGTTTTTCAACAGTATATTCAATAATTAAAAAAATAATAATTGTCAATTTTGTTAAAAGGCACTTGATACAATTTTATTGCACGGAACATCGCAATTGGATTTTCGTTTTTTTAATACGGAATTTATAATTGCGTTTAGAATAGTTATATATTATTTAATCAATAGACACAACATATTAATACCCTTGGTATTGTTTGCAAAATCATTTCATTCAGGGCTCGAGGTAGTTTAAACCTTAAAATCTATGTGACACGAATGAAACGGAAGTATGTGATCAAATTGTTACGAAAACATAACAAGAAACATTGTCTTAATTTTAAGGTCTGGATATATATGTTAAAAATATCGCCAAGTTGGCGGAATTCCGCTAAATTCGTCGCCAAAATCTCGCCAAGCTTCATGGAAGGAGAAATAAGTTATTCTTGTAGCAGATAAATGACTATTGGCGTTCAAATACAAAAGTATAACTCAAAGTATCTTTCCTTATGAATGGAACAAGCTAGATCTCCGAGAATTATATCAGCAAATTTATCGCATGATATTACATGTGAAAAGTGAACATGTGTCTCAGCAGTTAATATTTCTTTCAATTTATGAGATTTTTTGATAAATTTATTTGAAAAATGTGTAATACCTCGAGAATGGTTTAGGATAACGTTCTAAAGTTTATGTGAATCTTTTTCTAAGTAAAAATTACACAATTATCATTTGCTAAACTTTATTAAAGTTTTTGATCTTTTGAGGATTTTTTCAAAATGTCACTAGACAATTTAGGTAGATTCTGAACATTCGGTTATGTTTAAAAGCAATAGGCTTCCAGTATTCACGAATTGTAATTTTTGTACCAAATTTCATTCGAATCGCTCCATTTGTTCGTGAGACATCGTCTCCACAGACTGACTACCACACACACACATGAACACCACACATATACTTTCACACACGCAAAGGCATACGCAGCCATTACCTCAAAAATATTTGATTCGTGATCAGGGATGCTTGAAACGTGCTCTTCCGTCGAAAACTCGAATTCGAAATTTCGACCCCGTCACAATACTTTCCTTATACATTACACTGTGCATATAAGGAAAGTAAAAAGCATTAGGTCAGCAGTTCCTTACAGACTAGAATTTACTTCCTCTTTCGTAATATATCAAATTGAGTATAATTTCCTAAAATTACACTTATGCTTATTTGATATTCTCCTGAATTTGCAGTTTGAATACGTCTTCTTTTTCATTTGACAGTATAATTCTGTTTAAAATACCGTAAGCTTCTTAATATTAAAGAAAATATCTTCAATATCTCGATAACGGTTCATCGATAACGGTTTGGCCTGATTTGTTTCGTCGTCAAATTTTACGTATAAAAGTAAAATTTAATCAATGTATTTTTTAATATTTCTTCTTCAAATTTTCGCAATGATTGCGAGCTTTTTTGCAAAAAAAAAAGGCAAAATAGGTTTTTCAAAATCGTTCTAAAACCTAATCAGCACCAGTGTAACTGATGAATAACTCGCAAAATTTTGTGGTAATTTGGAGAATTTTGGAATTTCCATCAACTGGAGGGGATATATTCATTGAGTAGACAAGCAAATACACGAATATACATGGACACACACACACACACACACACGTGTCACGTTAAAATGTTTCTTCCTGTTCTAGAGTGCTTAGATCTGTCGAAAACTTGATTTCGACATATTTCCAAGAATTCCATTAGCATTCAAAGGAAATTAAAGTATGAAACTTGGGGGAAAAGCTTTACCCGTTTTTCTTTCATTTGTGTTCAATATGCCTTTTGATTTTGACTTTGTTGGATGTCTTGACGAAGGGAACCCAACTTATTCCCGAAACAACTGTATGCTGCATTATTATTAAATTTGTGCTTAAATAATAACAAGTTGCTTCTGTTTTCCTTGAATTGGAGGGGGTTGAAATATGTCCTTCCAGGTACTCCAGAAACCTCCTCAAAGACAAAGGTTTAAAATTTGCGCATTTATAGTTTTTTTGTATAGATTAGACTTCAAAAAGTTTTCAGATTCTCGGATTACCAGCATCAATTTTAGTAATTTAAATATTTTTTTAAATTCCTTATTTCAATAATTAAAACTGTCAGTCCGAGAATATGAACATTTTCCAAACACACATATATACATATACACATATATGAAACTGCGTGAAGATAGTAAATAAACAATCATCCACGTTTAGACTCTGGAAAAATTCACATAATAGAAAATAAATAATAAAAACAATGAACACAATTATGTGTGTTTCAAAATTACACCTCAAACTATATTCCAAATTCATTCCTAGTTCCAACCCGTGTCTAAATATTATATATCTTGAGTTTGATCGTATGGCTGCTCTGTCACAAATTACTTTTAAACAATTTCAATAATAATACTTCTAAGACAAATGAATTTCAAAGTTATTCACAATTTCAGTTGTGGGCGCGGTAGCCCATTGGTTAGCGCGCTGGAGTTGCACTCGGTAGGCCCGGGTTCGATTCCAGCCACTGCCAAAACTGCCGCCGTGTTCATGCGGAGTACGATCACGTTAAACATGTGGGTCAGAAAGTCCTTCCGATAGGTTGGTGGTAGGGGAAGGAAGGTACGGTCCCTGTGGATGCCTCCCCCACTGGGTACTGGTCTAAATTGGGTGGCACTTCCCGACCGTCCAAACAGTTACCTTACACCTTTCTGGTAGGTCGGACGGTCTGGGTTTCAACAACAACAAATTCAGTTGTATTCCAAATCCTAAATGTTAATACAAGTTCTAAACTGAATCAAAAATTTTGTTTTAAAAATAAGAGTTCACAATTTTTGAAGCCTTACAGAAAAAAATATACTTAAGGGACTCCATTTTTTTAGTATTGGCATGTGTAACCAAATACTAAAGAACACTAATTTGAAGAACATCTTCTACCGAATAAATACACTGGTAACACAGAAGGCCACAGAGCAAAATTTCTATTCTCCGTTTAAATAAGAGAACTAAATCCCAACACGTAGGTGAAATATAGAAATACCTTACCTTGAAAACTACCATTGCATAAAGCCCCAAAACGCACAGCGACAGTCATAAAATTAGAAATATAGAGGAGAAAAAATTCCAGTAGCAGAAAATGTCTTAAATCAACACAAAATATATTTCTGGCTCTTCTGTTTAGTGCAAAACACGGACATGTGCAGAAACGATTTTAAAACGTTTTTGTCCATGACAGGATGAATCCATCTAGCCCTGGGTAGCATACATCCATGGTCTGAAGTTTTGTTACAGGCTTGAAGTTCATTTACAGTAGTTTTTTTGCACATCATTTCTATAGAATTTAAACTCCGGATTTAACAGGATTACGTAAATTCTAATACAAATTATATATATTTTTTGAATATATTATACAAAATATACTCTCAAAATTTCAAGAAACGGCTCACTCAGACGCAACCACATCCCTTTCAAACCCTAGGTCTCCCGATTCACCATAGGGTACGCGCAGCTGTTTGAGCGGCCGGATGACCACCCTCATTGAAAAACTGTAGCCAACATAAATAAAATCCCAAGTTAGTCGTGAACTTTGCTGCTATAAACACTTAATACACTTCTGCTAGCAGAGTAACACACACCACTACATAGATTTCCATGCAAGGCATGAGCCTCCTGTCTTTCAACGGCCTAAGTGTTAGGAAATTATTACTAAAGGCATTGAATAGATGCGGAATTAATTTACTGAAAATCTCCCGATACTCAGATTAACACATCTGGTACCTCAAAATAAAACTAAAATTGTTTCATTTTTACCTGATGTAAGTTACATCAACCAAATTTATTACGGTTTATTTTAAACAAGTTTTATACTCAGACAAATAAAATTAGTCACAAAGGAATGATTTAAATCTATTCAAATGCATCCCAAAATTAAAACTATTATTAATTATAATTCGAAATAAATAAATAGGTATAGATGCTACCTAAAGTTAAAGAAGCTGCAAATAAAAGAAATTAAGGAAATAATTATTTAAATTAAGAATTTGAGACATATCATATTTCAAAAATATAATCAAAACTTAAATCTACACATAACATAGTAAGGCACAGAATCAAACGGCGCCATTTTTTTGGTTAAGACGACTATTTGCAATGCTATGAAATGTTTATAGTTAAGCAGATTGAAACATATTGAAAAATGCAACCTTATTTTCAAGAATGTTATATTTTGTGCCTTTATAAGTCTAAAATCCTAGTTATCATTCAAAATTGAATGATTTATTTATATTAAAAGTTCTAAAATCTGATATAAGTATTATTATCTAACACAAACTTACAAGAACGGGAAATACAATGCATTTCAAATTAATCATATTTCAGACATATATTAATTCTACAACGCTCTTACAACTCGCAATTAATAATCTTGAAAGATTCATCGTGATGCACAGATCTCATTACACAGCTTGTATTAAGAGGATTAGGTGAAACATGTAACTGATAACAATGCTTGACCCGATTTTCATACCATGTCAACAATGTTCAATATTTCCCTTCGGAGTTACAGAGAATGATAAGAAATGAATTCGAATGCAATATTTTCTGTTAAATTTTATCGAAGTTCATAATAATGTGTTTAATAACATGTTGCATTGAAGTAGCTTTTATAAACTTTTATCTATCTCAATATTTTTCTGCACCGCAGTTCGCTTTAATATTTTTTGTATTTATGTCTCTTTTTGCTGCTCTCTCACTACATTAAGTGGCGTAACTTTAATGAGTTCCATTTTGCTTATGTAGTATGATCCAAATTCTCAATCAACGTTCAACTCTAAACTTGTTCGCACTTAAGTAGATAATCCAAGCATTTCCGACATCCAAGCATCGGCTTATTGCCTTTTAATTGAGCATGTTTTTTACATTGTATTTGAATTATAGTATGTGTTTAATGTAACATTCTGTAATTATAAAATGATTTAGAGAACTGTTATCTAAATTCAGAAATTTCAGCTATATTTGTATCACTGTTTAAAACAATTACATAAAATTATATTAAAATACTACATTAAAATAGTCATATATATCTAAAAATATCTGGTTTTAAAAAGGAACAAGGAAGACACATAGACAATGAAGCATATACACACAAAACAGTGCTTTGACTTTGCTTCAGATCTCATATATAACAATGAGAGAGAAATGTCTTTCACTTCTTTCATTAAATAATTATTTTTCTTTTTTTCAACTTCTGGATTTTGCAAATTTATACGTTGTAGAACTTCTATTTGGTGCATAGAACATGACATTTTATTACATTACTTATAATCATTTTTTGCTTCAGAAAAAGCCCCACAGAAAGTAAAGATGACAAATACTATGTCATCTTGGCATCAGAGATGCCAATGCTATGCTTGGCGAAAATTGTTTATAGTTACAAATATGGTGATATTACGCCAGGCTATTCATCAAGTTCAACAAACAGAAATATTGATTTGCTATATGCTTATTATTAAACTGTATATTAAACTATTAATATATTTGATTAAATCCAGATTAATTAATAATTTATGATTAAACCCATAACGCGAAAATCTGGGAAAACTTATTAAATTAATGAGTTTGATTTAGTATAGTACTTCCACCCAAATATTTACTTTGCATATGAGAGTGAAACTCTGAAAGGTAGTTTCCATTATCTTATCTTAACGAACACCAGCTTAATCTTTTAAAACAGAAATTTGTTTATTCTTTTACGCAACCACATCAATCTAAGTTTTAATGGTATCAGTCTTAAACTCATGCGTTTACTTTTTGTATTATTGATTTTTACATTTGCGTTGCTTTTAAGAATATTATAAAGCCAGCATTCTGTTTTTAATCATGATTGCCAATGTAGTTCAATGTACAACTTCTGTATAAGTTCTTGAAATACAAATTATAAAAAAAAATTGGAGAAATATATACTTTTCTTTTCTTATGCAGTTGAACCCGCATATAACGGATTTACTTGGGACATAACAAATTATTTGCTATATCCGTGTTTTACGCACATCAGTAGTAAGTAAAAAATTTGATGTCGGCAGTAAATGGCTTCTCCTAGATAATGCAATAACTGCCCCTTTTATGGCAAAATAATGGTGTACAAGATTCACATCACAACAATTTTGGCATTGAAGGATACCACATAAATTAAACGTGTTTACGTTGTCGACTTAAGTTCAGTCGACTTGAGATGAAGTCTATAAGTTTATAAGTTCAAAGTGTCAGTTTTGTACTTATTGGAAAAATACTTTTGAAAATGCAATTAACTGTAAATGAATTATATTAACAATGGCGTAAAATGCAACTGGAGAATTCTTGAATGGAATGATATTTCATTGCATTCAAGAATTCTCCAGAATTCTTGATTCGCTAGAATTTTGTCAAAATATTTTTTGAATAATATTGCATGTAAAAAGTGAACATATTATTTAAAGAAACATTTTTTTTGTTTTATGTAATTTTATGATAAATTTATTTTTAAAATATGCAATATTTTGAGAATGATTCATGCTAGCATTAAAAATTGATATCATATGTTTTTTAATAAAAGAATACGCAGAAAATGATTATTTATTTTTAATTAGTAAACGTCTTGATTATATTTTTATAATTTATTTCAAAAAATTCATCCGAAATTTAAGGGGAGGGGGTTCTGAATATTCTATTCCGTGAAAACATTTATAGGGTTAGAGTATACATGGATTGCAATAATCGTATCTAATTATTTTTAAAACATCTCTTTAGCTCGTGAGGTGATCTCAAAAAATTAACAGTTTACGGGAGATCCAATAGCCCCCTCAAGCACCAAATAGTGACGTCTGCATATGTAAAAACATTTATTAACGAAAAATATTTGCTTTATTGATCTTTCTTTTAAGTTATCCTTTTTTGTGCATAAACACCTTGTGGAAACTTATATAAATACTATGTATTTTTAATTTGTATATAATTCAGAAATAATATTACCATTCACATTATTGCAAAACTGTACAATAGTCGTAAACGAAATTTGTGTTTTACCAAACACTACATAAAAATTCTTCATATTCAAAATCAATCTCCCCTCCTCCACCACCACCAACCTCGCAGTTTATTTCTAGAAACTGCAAAACTTTCCTCTGAAATTAAAACACGTAGCGATTAGAAACCTTGCTGGCTCCTGACTGATAGTGACAATACATAAGAGTGAAATCAAAAGCACTTCAAACTTATTGCACCTTCGACAGGGATTAGGGTAGAGGAGAAATTATGGGTATTCCTTTCTTTCGAATAGTTGCAGTAAACTAGATGCTGTGAATGGGAAATAATTCTCAAATAAATTATTATATTTCTCAAATATTCTAAAATGAAGTCCAAACACCCACATAAAGTTCAGAAGAATTTTTTTTAAATATGCTGTTTACAGAACATGACTTTCACTGCAAATGCAGCTACTTTATTTGTTTCACATCGATACAATGGTGTTCAAGATCTGAAGATCAATGATTATAGCATTTAATTAATACCACATACATTGAAATTGGGCAAATTTGGCAACTTATTTCGCTCGTGAGGTATGTTTTCTACGATCTTACGGACACACACGCAGAATTACTAACATACTACATACTCATACGCACATTAACATACGTACACATGCACACTCTAACATACATACACATACACACACTAACATTCATACACACACTATATATACGTGTGTGTGTGAGTATGTGTGCGTGTGTGTGTCACGAAACACCAATTCATGATAAAAATACTCCCCCATCAGTAATGAAAAAAGCAACATTCATCCAAAAATGTTAAAAAATCTCAAAATGGTTTACTCCAAGTCTCCGCAGAAGTGGAAGTGTCCTTTTTGGTCTACAATAACTACCGAAGGATCGCAGCCCACTTTCAAATCACACGAACCCCTTGTTAGTCATAGTTAATTTTTATATGATCGATACATGTTTTTGCAAATTTTGAAATTCCAAATTAAATTTATTTTCAAATTTTCAAATTAATGTACGTACTCGCCAATAGAATACACAAAATAAGTCATCATTCATTAAAAGTGTTTTATTAGTTAAGACTGTTTGTGTGTCTGTCAACATAGAAGAAATAATAAGTGGCGTGTAGCTCAACTCGATTTTCTCATACGGGAATTCGATTTATTAGGTTTTCTTTCCTCATTTTAGAAGAATAGTTTTGAAAAATCGGTATCTTGGGCCCAAATGCTTTCAATTATAACGTATAATCCTTCACTTTAAAAGGCTTAAAAAAAACGTCTCGTTTGGTACAATACTTGACAATGTACGCTCCTGGGGGAGGGGTGTAACTTGGCCTTCGAGAGGTACTAATGACGTCAGGAACCAAAAATTCGTAAGGTAGCTATTTTTTTCAACAACGATTGAAACTAATAGGTCTAGTGATCATTGAGAAATAAATAAACCCTTTCATCCATGATTATATTGAATTTTGTCCTATCTTGCAATGTAAAATATATAAAAATTCGACTAAATTTCGAAATTTCCTAGGAATTTACCAAAATTCTAACTGTTTCTAGATTTTTTTATATCAAAGCCGGATATAAAATTTAGTGAAAATCCCTAAATATTTGTGTACCGTATCCTATTGTGTACAGAAGAAATTGACCACAGACACACAGATAGACAGACAGACATGCGGACATCATTCTAAAATTAGTCAAATGAGTTCAGGAGGTCTTAAAACATATATCGGTATCAAAATCGCGATTTCAAAAATTTTTGAAAAAACAACACTTTCTCTATACCATATACATTATCTATACATTTTAAATTCCCTATACCATATAAATTCTGTATACCATTTAAATTATCTATGCCATATAAATTCTCTATACATAGTATGAGAAAGTAAAAATGTTGGATCGAAAATCGTGCAATTTTCAAGTTATTTTTTCTCGTATGCTACTACACCGAGTGTAATTACTATTTTCTTATTTTGATTTTGTCAGTTTCATGGGAATATTACATAAAATATTGAATGTATACAGGGTGAGTCGGAATTATTTTGTTTTTACAAAAGCAGAGAGGTGATAGTACCCCACCAGACGAGCAATAATTACCATGGAACATATTATGATCGCATTGCACTCAGAGAGGCAGAAAAGTGTAAAATTGGAGAACAAACCTGCACGTACACCAGTGTTGGGAAAGCGAATGAATGATACCAAACGTTGCACAAATAGATTTATTGTGCAACGGCAAACTCACAGCAAGTGCTCAAAGTGGCGACCACGCGTGTCGTTGCACCGTTCATACCGGCAAAGGAATGACTGATGCACCCTGTCGAAGATTCCGGGTGTTGTGTTAATGTTGTCTGTGGCAACAACGATGATCGCGACGAGATCTTCCGCCGAGTCCACAGGCGTCTCGTACACTAAAAATTTCACGTGACCCCAGAAGAAAAAGTCCAGTGGGTTGAGGTCTGGTGAACGAGGAGGCCACGCCACAAGTCAGCCACGCCCGATCCGGCGTGCGGGATATGTGGCATTCAAGAAGTTCCGGACCGTGATGGAAAAGTGTGCCGGGGCTCCATCGTTCATAAACCATATGTTACTCTGGATGGGTAGCGGAACGGGCTGCAATAATCTGCGCAGCACGTGTTCCAAAAAGATACTGTATGTTGCGCCGGACAAACGGTCTGGCAGGATGCACGGACCGACCAGGTAATCACCAAGGATACCTGTCCAAATGTCCACGGTAAATCGGTACTGGTATTTACGATGGATTGTGCAGTGGGGATTACAGGCAGACCACAAGTGTTGATTGTGCATGTTGAAAATGCCTTCTCTGCTGAACGTTGCCACATCGCTAAATAAAACTAATGCAGGCAATCCTGGATCGGTATTCGTCATCCCAAGTATCCACTGCACAAAGGCTGCCCGGCGGGGATAATCATCTGGGTGCAAAGATTGCACTTGTTGCACGTGGTAGGGGTTCATGCATTCCTCGTGTAAAATACACCACACCACTTTCTGAGAAACACGCATTTCGTCTGCCACCGCTCGCGTACTGGTGGACGGAGCTGCTGCCAATCTCGTCAGGACTCGCTCTTCCAGTTCAGGCGTTCGTGCAATTCGCAAGTGTCCTGCGTTGCTGTTAGCGATTGCGAACGACCCGGTCTCTCGCAGTCGTCGATCGGCACTGGCAAAGGTAGGATGACTGGGAATACGACGCGTTGGAAACCGCTGCTCGTACAATATTCGTTCTGCGCGTCCATTCTCTTTGGCTTCACCGTATGTGAGGTGCATGTCGTCCAATTCCTTGTAGGTGTACCCGCCATAGCATTCACGCAATGTGTAGGAGGACGTTATCACTGGAAAAACTTGCAGCGTTGAAGTTGTGCCGGATTTTAAAGGGCAACGTGTGTTCTGATTGGCTATCGCCGGAACCTACTAGGAGTCAGTTATGCTGATTCTGCTCTCAGGACATTTTACATACGGTAACTGCGTTCCTGTCTGGCGTAGGAGATGCTACGTAGGCAGGTACACAACGACGTCCGAGGAGCTGACTGCGTCATGCTCGACGCGGTTCGACGTGCCTCTTTTCTGCCTCTCAGAGTGCAATGCCACCCTATGTTCCACGGTAATTATTGCTTGTCTGGTGGGGTACTATCACCGCTCCGCTTTTGTAAAAACAACTCCGACTCACCCTGTATAAGTAATAATATTAAAGACTCATATCATATATAAAAATAGCATTTAATCAAATAATACCATCCTATAAGACGTACAAGTGTAAAAGCCCAGATCGCTTTCGGGTATCACTATACCCCTTAACAGTAGCTAAAAGAAAAATGTCGGTGGAAACAAGCTCATATGTAGACCAGATCGGCAGACAAATTTGCTTAAATCAGCTACGGAATAATGATAATATAAACATGCTATTGAAGATTATTCAATTACAAAACTGCAATAGCTTGTTTATATTAGCATTATTCTGTAGCTGATTTATGCAAATTTGTCTGCCGATCTTGTCTACATATGAGCTTGTTTCTATGGCAATTTTTCATATAGCCACTGATGAAGGGTATTGTGATACCCGAAAGCTCTCTGGCCTTTTACATTTGTTCTCCTTATAGAATTATTTTATTTGATTAAATGATATTTGTATATATGATATGAGTATTTAATTTTATTGCTTATATATTGAAGTAGACGTGATACCACCTTAATTATATGGAGTATATGCCTATCTTGGGGGTTGAGATACAGACCTCTGAAAATCGGGTTTTGCCACATTACGTATAATATACATATGCCAGATATAAGTTCGGAAATGATGACTTACCAAGACGAAACTCTGCCCACGCTTTTAAAATATGTATATGTGTGGGTATTTATATGTTTAAGTGTGTATGTGCATGAGGTATGGACTCCATTCCCTAACAACTAATGCTTCTTTCACCATCAAATTTAATGTGTAGATACATAATCTGTAAAACTTGAAGCATGTAGAATTTTTATTAATATTTTTTATTCGAAGTATAATTATTCGGGTTAGAATTACAGATATTTCATTTATATTTGAAAATTTATATTATTCTGCAGACGTTAATGGTATGGAAATTATTTTTTATTAGCACAGATAATTTAATTTCTGTGATCGGTGTTAATAAGCTGTTACCAACGTTGAACAAATATATACTTTTTAAGGATTATTTATAAGAATAATTTTATAAAACCCAAAATAATGGTATTTCATTCTGATTAAAGATGCAATAAAAATAAAAATTAATAATATGGAATATAAATTTAGGAGACAGTCGAATGGAGATAAACACACCAATTTATTTTGTTTATTTTGACAGAATATTAAAGATTATGCATTTTATCTAAATTTACTCAATCTTTCTAGCATCTTTTAACATATTTAATTATGCATATATTAGACCTGATAAATATTTAAATGCATTTCAAAATCTGATACGTGAAGTGTAGAGTGTTTCGAGCTTAAAATATTTGAATAATATACAGGTAATATCCATTCATATTTCATCTGCAGAAAAGAAAACGTATGAGTCTAAAATGAAAAAAAAAATCAGAAATACGTCAGTTATTGAAAATATTTCAGGACAATAAATATATATGTTACCTAAATAAAAATATTTATTATGCTAAACAACGGGTATATTCAACAGGTATTTGTGTTAATACATATTACTCGAATAACCGTTTAAACTAAACGATCTCACGAAGAGAAACCCCGAACAATGTAATGTTTTGAATGAATAGCTTGTTTTCCAGTAGGTTTTATCGAATCACAACACATTACAATTTTTTATTTCACTTTAGAGTGGGAATTGTTCATTTATTCGTTAAATAAATAAATTGGGGTATGTAGCTACTGAATGACCAGATATTAGAACATAATTTTCTTCCTTCTTTTCCTTCAGAAGACATATGCTATCATTTCTATCTTATAGAAAAATGGGTTTTTCGAACATTTCATATTCCAAACGATTTAGAATGAAGGAGCACCTCAATTACACATTTCAGAAAATCTCAAACTTTCCAGTAGTTTTATAAAACAATTAATCCCCTGATGCCAAATTTCAAGTCTCAATCTCACTTATAAGAAGACGTTTATAATATATTTGATGAGCCGAAAAGTTTAGTGTGCGACATCCTAAAGTCAACAAACATTTGAAATCTAAAACTTGCATCTTCTTCCTAATAAATTACGAGCGTATACTCTTGAACCAATTTAAACTTCTATTTTTTTCATGTCAAAGTCCATTTAACTGTTATTTCAAATTTCAAAAGTTTTGGTGTGGAGCACCCCTTAAATAAACATTTTTGAAAAAAAAAAAAATCCGGAGATTTTATCGAGCAGGTGATCAGTGTGTTAAATGTCTAGTTTATATTTCTCATTTCACGATCTGAATGTTTTGGTGTATGATAACCCTCAAATAAGCTTATTTCTAAAAAAAAGAGGAATTATTCGCTAAATTTTTGTCAAACGTACACCCGATATAAAGCATCAGTCTTATTTTAAGAAGACGCATCTCAATTTTTCAGTAAATTGAACATTTTATTGATGTCTGATTTGAAAAATTTGAATTTTCAAAAAACCTTTTTTTCTAAAAATTTGAATTTTCCTGAGGATTTTAGAGAATGATTGACACGTGTAACAATGAATGATGATAACAAGAATGATTGACATGTGTAACAACCCCCATCTCACTTAAAAGAAAGCGTTTATCATTTGTTCGATAAACCCAACATTTTGGTTTGCGGCCCCCTCCACCTAAAGTAGCAAACATTGAAAAACTGAAATTTCACGTTTTCTTTCTTTCAAACTATCTTCCCGTACACTAAATTTTAAATCGCTATCTCACCGCGAAGCATAATTTTCTATAATTTTACATTTCGAACTTTTTAATGTAAAGTGGCCCCTCTGTAGAACATTTTTGATAAACACAATGGCCACTGATGGGTCTATCCAACGATTGACCCAGGTTGCATATTGCAATTTCTATCTATTCTGGAGGTGTACTCGTTTAGGTGCTCCAAACACGAAATGACACACAGATAGACAGACGAACACTTGACAATCAGTATATATAAATATAAAAATAGTGTGATATAATATTTTATTTTGAGATTGTTTTTTTTTTTAAACTGTGTGGATATTTTTGTTTATATTATGTGTGTATAATCAAATGTTTTACACAGGGTGATTAAAAAAGATAGGCCAATCTTTACGAGGTTGTCGTACACACCAAACCAAGCATATTTCGTTAGAGTTTATCGGGTCGAAAATGAAACGTAAAGGCGCCAGTTTGCTCTTAATGAGGAAACGGATGAGGTGTGGCAAAACACAACAATTACTTAGGAGTTATAAAATGGCATTTAATAAATAATAATTACTGTAATGGCTCGAATAAACGACCGCCAAATTGAATGCACGTCTCACAGCGTCGATGGAGGGATTGGCGAGCTATCTCGAACTGACAAGGCATGCTACCCACTTGGGCAGCAGCGGCTGAGGTTCTGGCGACGAATCCCTCTTCAGATTCAAAGGGAGTGATGACACTCCCCTTGAATCTGAAGAGGAACTCGTCGCCAGAACCTCAGTATATATGAATACTCTTGCGATATCTCCATAAGAATACGATACTCTTGCGAAATCTCCATAAAAATACGATACTCTTGCTATATCTCCATAAAAATAAGTGAAGACGCGATAGATCGGGCGATCAGCCTTTCATATATTTGAGTTACGAATAACTGCTGCAAACAGATAAGACCTTATATTCGGAGTTATGAAAATTTGTATAAGGGTTCTTCATCCCCAGATGAAATTTGCATACGTGGTTTTCTTCTTCAACAAGAATATCAAAACCAGGATTATGCTTTTAAGTTTGCGGAGCGGTCGCTTCTTAGCGAATATGCGCCATGTCACCCTTTTTTCCGTCTCTAAACTATGAAGAAAAATGCTTAGGTTGGTGTTGTTGTTGAGACCCAAACCGTTTGACCTACCGGAAAGGACTTGAATTGGTTTGTACTACCAAATCATAACGTTTGGCTCATCTTTTTTAAATCACTCTGTATATATACTCTGTATATTATAATTGAATTCATAATGAGTTTTTATGTGTTTAAGAAATATGTTGACCCATTTATTAGGCTCGTTAATCCATAGGTAGGTTAAACGGACCAGATATAAAATGAACGTGGGCACAGATCATATACGCAGGCAGTTTTTATATGATTTTTTGTAGGTGAATCTTGTATGAGAGAGACCAATATGTTTCATAAGAGACTAATATGACGGAGACCTCAAAAACGAAAATTTGCATTACTGCTATGGTTCACATTTCAGCTATGAGGTAAGATATATATTCACATTGTTTGATATAATCTTTTTATCTATCTCACTGTCTGACTGCTGGTGCGCTTACTAATATATCATATTTAAAAAAAGTGACGTGAGTGTCTGTTACATCTATAACATTTAAAGCATATCACTCGTTCATGTGGTTTATTGTTTGGGCATGAGTTTGCAAACTATGTCAACTGTGTGGACTGTAGTAATTACGCACAGTTTGTCCAAGAGTATACTATTTTACCCGAATCAATGTATTCAGATCTTAATTATCTACAGTCACAGTGGATGAAAAGAGCAGTATTGAGACATCGCTTATATTGAAGATTGTATCCTACACGAAATGATCAGGCTTGGGGGTTGGCCTATGCCCTTCTGAAAATCAGCCATCACTTTGTAAGATAGTGCGATGTACAAACAATACGTCTGCTTTGAGAAGTTCTGGACCTGAACATTCATGTGGTTATTAACAGTCTCCAGCTTCATACTGTAATATAATTCCAGTGACAGTAATGAAAATCAAAAGTAAACGTATAGGTCTCAAGTCTACACTTCTGACACGGAACTCAAACAAAGAAAGACCTAAAGAACTGCATATTGAAAAGAAACATCGAAAATAAGTCATAAATATAAAAATAGTAAATAATACATTTTTTTAAAATGCAGTTGAGCTAAAGCAAAAAAATCATATTCTGAATTTACGTAACTTCCGAGTCCCTATTCTGCCTTCATGAAACAGTTATTACTACATTTCTATCTCTGGGAATAAATCGAAGTGACAACTCCCTAAATGAACTTTAACATAACTCTGGTAACCGCAATAACGAAAGTCTTAGTTCTTCTTTACTTAACTTACTCTAAAAATATAGTTATATTGGGATTTTTAGAAAATAGTTGTGTAAATAATACGGTTTTCCTAAACGGATGAAAAATCATTCCTCAATGAAAATGATTTCATGAGGAATTTGTCGAAACTGATATCGTACTTCGGCAGCTTGCAACGATGTGAGTAGTGTTCAGACTGATCTGAGTAATTCATATTTATTCTAAAATTATATACATTTACTCGAGTCATAAAATAATTATATATATTTACTCTTATATGGGGGCAATAGGATTATGTATGTTTAATTTTTTTCTAGAATTATATATATTTACCCTAATATTTACCCTTATTTTAATAAATCCTTACTTATAATTCAGTTTTAGTAAATTAAACAAAGTGGAACATGTGTGTACACCGTATTTTCTACGGAGATTTTTACCCTATAGGATGGTGCAAAGATCTATGAAGTACCAAAGTTCATGAGGGCTAATCCTGATATTTACAATTTTTTTGAATTTTTCAAACGACTGCTAGGTTAAAGTAGAGAGATAAGCTATAAATTAATACAAATTTCATGTCTAAATTAATTACTAATTATCATAAATAATGCATAAGGAAAAACTGCGGATCTTTGTCTTCATATACCAATGCAATATATATATATATATATATATATATATATATATATATATATATATATATATATATATATAGAGAGAGAGAGAGAGAGAGAGAGTATTAAATGAGTATATAATTCCAATTAACCCAAGCAAATGCCTTTCTCAGATTGAGCAATAGTGCATTACTATAAATACTCAAACTCAGACTGCAGACATCAAAAGATGAAAAATAAATAAATAGATAAGAAACATTAAGGAAATTTGTATTACCATGTGGCATGAACCCTTCTTCTTCCATACGTGTATACGCGATCAACCTCAGCAGAATAAATTATCTAGATGCACCGGAATGAGCATGTCGAAATACAACCAGGGAGGTAGTATGAACGTTCACAGTAACACTCTCAAACCAGTCCAGTGAATCAAAGCAGGAGACAGGACAATTACCCGTATAAACAATTCAAAATATGAACATGAAGTAAGGATGAAAATTCTTATTAAACAAGTGATTTATAGATACAATTATAATATATAGATATAATTATTAATGGATAAAGTAGAATGCCACTATACATCATTCTAAGGGCTCTAAAATCGTAGTTTCAAATTGGCTAAAGTTACAATAGTTTAGCGAAAATAAAATTCAAAACATTAATATTAATGTATCTTATTTTCCGATTTTTTATTTTTCTAATTTTTTTATTTTATTTTATTATTATTCATTTTTATTTAACTATATAATTAATAAATAATTATATTTTTTTATATATTATTAGCCACTATAATTGTATTTATCATACACGTTTATAACCATATTACAATTTTGTAGTTTCAAATTTAAATCCAGAAAGTTTGCAAGATTAGAGTCATTATTACTTGCATTTATTTTTATATTATTAGGATAAAAGTTAAATACTATAGGGATATTATTAGGGCAGACACAATACACATAATATTTCATCTAAATATCACAAAGAGTGAAATTAAGTAATTTTTTAAAGAGAAAATTATATATATATATAATCCCTGTCATAAGTTTAAGCTCAACTGGAATATGGCGATTATTAGAGAACAAAACAAAATAAAACAAAGTGACATTATTCGTACATTAGATGCTACAAACCCTTTTATATAGTCCATATCAAAACGTTGAGATCAAGTCCATTGCGAAAATCACTTTTTGAAATATTTCTAGTTGTATGGAGTACCTTGATTCCTCAATAGCCAATATAAGTTCCTTAACAGAATCATATTGATTTCAATTTTTGCAAATTTGCTTAGGATACCCCAGACACTCTCAACGGGGATCAAGTCTGGGATCAAAGGTGGCCAGTCCGAAATTCGGATATTTTGCTCTGAAAGCCATTGTTCGGTAGAACAGGAGGTGTGTATGGACGCATTGTCGTGCTGAAAGTACCATTCAGACCAACCAAGGAGCTCATCGAATGGAAGCAAATGTAGCTGAAGTGTTTCTTGATATTTCTTTGAATTTTGTAAGCTATGAACAATGGCAAATTAGATCGGAATATTAAAACTAAATGCCCCCCAAACCATTGCAGATTTACCGCCCTATTGTCTGCGCAACAAAGTCGTTTCCTTTTCCCAAGGTTGTGCCAATAAGAGTTCCAGCCATCAGGGCCATTCAAACTCCAATTTTTCTTGTCGCTGAATACTACTCAGATCCATTTGTTTCCATAATGCATGTACTTTCGCACTCACTCCATTCTGTCCTTTTGACGCAGTTTAAAAATGGTTTGCGAGCCATTTTCTTCAGAACAAACCTACTGCATTCCCTGATGCTTCTGACACACACACATACTTTTACACACACGTAGTTTCACACACACACACTCACACACGCGCGCACGCACACACGCGCACACACACACACACACACACACACACACACGCACGCACGCACGCACACAGGCATTACCTCAAAAATGCTGAATTAGCGATCAGGGATACTTGAACCGTGATCTCTCGTCGAAAACTCGAATTCGAATTTTCGACTCCGTCATAATACTTCCCTTATGAATTATACTATATATATATAAGTATGATGTGAGCAGCACATGATTTTCCTTATATAATGCAATGAATTGACATCCTTCACACTAAAAATGTGATGTATAAGTTCCACAGTACGGTGTTTTAACGTTGAATTGGTCATTTGCAATTTTTCGGATGACAGCATGTAAAACAATTTCGAAGGACGCAATTAATTTGTATTTCAAGCAATTCTAAATTAACAACGATGGATATTGATAGCATCTTCAATAAGAAAAAATCTGATGTGGGCAACACCTGACTTTCCTTATATAATGTAATGAATTTACTACTTTTACAGTAAACAAAATAGGTTTTTCTTGTAGTAGATACTAATATTCTTTCCAAGATATTGAATTTTCGACAATTAGTCGTCATTTTCATTGATTTAGCGTCATTTTTATCCATTTAGAGAGATTTTCGTTAATTTGGCAACATTTCAAAAAGTCGCCAAGTTGGCGACATTTCGCCAAATTCGTCACCAAAATATCGCCAAGAGTTATGCTCTAAGAAATAAGTTATTCTTACAGCAGATAAATGACTATTAGCGTTCCAATACAAAAGTATTACTCAAAGTATCTTTTTTCATAAATGAAACGAGCTAGATCCACGAGAATGATGCCGCCCATTTTATCGAATGGTATTACATAAGAGAAATGAACATATTTCTCAATAGGAAATATTTTTTTTTTATTTTATATGACTTTTTGATAATTTTTTTTGAAAAATGTACAATATCTCGAGAACGGTTCATGTTAGCGTTCTAAAATTTATGTCAATCGTTTTCTATTGAAAAATAACATAAGAAATGTCTATTTGCGTAACTTTATTAGGGGTTTTGATTTTTGACGATTTTTTCAAAATTTCATTCAAAAATTTAGGGGTGTTCTGAACATTCGATTGCGTATAAAAACAATTGGCTTCCAGTGTTTACGGATTGTGATTTTTGTACCAAATTTGGTTAGAATCGGTCCATTCGTTCGTCAGTTATCGTCTCCACAGACTCACTGACACACACACACACACACACATACTTTCACACACACATACTTTCACACACACACACACACAGACATCACTTCAAAAATGTTTGATTCGTGATCAGGGATGTTTGAAACGTGCTCTCCCGTCGAAAACTCGAATTCGAATTTTCGACCCCGTCACAATACTTTGCTTATACATTATGTATATAAGGAAAGTAATAAAGTCCATATATCAAGGTATTTTAATAATTAATTCATTAACTATGCCTCCTTTTCATTAATTTGGCGTCATTTTTGCAATTTTGGCCATATTATCGTCAATTTGGGGAGAAATACCGCCAAGTTGCCGTTCTCTCCTGTCAAACACTCGAATTCGAAATGTCAACTCCGTCACACTACTGTCATTATCCATTATAAATATAACGAGAGTAACATATAAATAGCTGTTTCACATGTATACAGCTTTACTTGCATTTAAAAATGTTATAGATATATTTTTTTATTCTGAAATATAAATTTCTTTGTAATAGAGTACTAAAACAACGTGACGTAACGCAAAATATCACCCTAAATTACTGACTCAAATCACTGCTGAAATGCGGTCAGTTACAGTGAATAACTGTCAGTTACAATGAAATGCTAAGCTAATTCACAAAATTGCCGATTCTATTCTCAAGATACTGATGTATCCCACAATCCAATTTGATTTGTATTTCGTCATCTTTATCCAACTGATTGATGGCTTCTATATATATATATAATATCCATAAAAATTAGCTGACAGAGGCCGCATCATCGAAGCTAGACGGTATTTCTGGAAGGTTCTAATGGATTAAAAACCTCGTCCAAAGTTGGCGATATTTCGCCAAATCTGGCAAAAAGTCACCAAGGTACAGTAAATCTATATTCACGTTAAAGCAATGTTTGCCTTGAAAAGTGCTTTCCATGCGGGAAGGCAAAGTCTAGTGAAACTTTTTACATAGTCGTAACAGTATAGATTGTAAAGTTCCGAATTTATATTTTTATTTTATACGGTAAGACTTCTCTTTCCAGTCGACAAAATGAAAGTACTAGAAACATCTGTTACCGGTGAGTTTATATAACCATTTATGACCATACATGATTATACAGAAACAACTCTTCCGGCCCCAAAACATAGGAGCCCAGCACACAATACCCATCTCATAAAGCCTGGGTAGCAGTTACCAAACGCGCACCGGAGCAACGCCTGACAACTTCTACAATCGAAGAATGTTGAGTGTAGACCCGAATCCTTTACGTAAATTAGTACAAATGATCGAATCCGGCTTAGATCACTTGCATAAGATCCGAAATGAACTCTATAAACATACAGATCGTTGATTCATATGTAAACAATTTCCTTGCATGTAAAAAATATCTGGTAGTTATATATTTTTTAATATACACTAAATTATTATATCTAATATATTCACTCAAATTACTGTTAAAAGAATCTTATGTGGGCAGCACATGACATTCCTCATATAATGCAGTGAATTTACTACTTTTACAGGAAAAAATAGGTTATTCTAATAGTAGATACATATAATCTTTCCAAGATCTTCCATTTTCGTCAATTAGGTGTCATTTTTTATCCATTTGGCGAGATTTTCGTTAATTTGGCAACATTTAAAAAAGTCGCCAAGTATGCGACATTCCGCCAAATTTGTCGCCAAAATCTCACCAATCACGGAGAAATACGTTATTCTTATAGCAGAAAAATGACTATTGGCGTTTAGTTTTAATTTAGTTACTTATTTTAGTTACTTTTTTAGTTTTAATTCACCGTTGTAACAGAATCCTGCAACTGTCATGAATCCCTTTGGAAACTTTTCTGTACATTGATGAAGCCATTCCGTCCGGTCATTTTTATCAATTGAGCCATTGAAAATTGCTCTTACTTTATTACAGTCACTTAAATACACCCATGTCTTATCAAGTGTTACCACAAATTTCCATTTATCTGCAGGTAGGTGTTTTTCATGTAATCTTCAACAATTTATTTTTCTTTCCGCAATATGCTTTGGCAAAAGCAGATGAACTTGAGATTTAAACATCTTTTTAAATTCAAATCTTTATGAATAATTTTACTGACAGTGCCAGAGGACATTCCCAGTTTCTGTGCAATGGATCTTTGAGTCGGTTGATTTTATTTTAGGATCAGAGACTTAACTTTCCTGATATTTATTCGCGTTTAAACAGTTTTAGGATGCGATTTTGGGGCCATTTTTTCATTTTTACTTTCAGCTAGACGCTTTTTTCCATTCAAATTATATATATTAAAAATACCTTTCTTTTAAATGCAATAACGTCGATTTTTATACCGCTTTACAATTTGTTGATACGAATATTTTTTCCTCGAAAAGTGCATTTAAGTAACGTTCGAGCCATCTTTTAATTTCAGGAGTCATTTTCAAATAAATACTTTATTCTATATTCCAATGAAAACAATACAGTTGCAGACGATTATATTGAAAATGCCAAATTTTTATCTCAAAATGCTAACGAGAAACATAAATACAAAATCGTTTCCATAAAGTGCGAACGACCTTCTGTACATTATACTATGTATATAAGAAAAATAATAACATTGATGTAATTTGAAGACCTGGGTCTCTTGCCTTTTGTGACAGATTCTTTGACCTTGATTTTTAATTTGGTGAAATATCACCAACTGGCGTTTTTGGCGAGTTCTAGAAACTCTTCTTCGAATTTTGTAGATTGACTAAGAGAACTTTACGAGTTGTGTATCTCTTCCAAATCTTTAGACTGATGATATAGTATATAACATCGCCCTCGTTCAACCGTTTGAAACGTATGAGCCGTTGAAGTGATGCGAGCAAAACTAACTGATGAACTCAGTAAAAACCAAATATATAGTTTTTATTTTCATTCTATATACATTTTAATCTAAATCATAAAGTAATTAAAATTGTCAAAATATTAAATATTAGATCTACGACATATGTGGATCCTCATCTGGGATATACAGCAGTATGAACTTATTGCTTGCGCAGACAGCACGCTCGGACGGTGGAGTGACAGCAACTGTTACAACCAAATGCTTCATTGCTGCTGACTTCAGCGTTTGTTGTCCGATTGGGATGAAATTAACTACATGCAATAAATCCCTCATACCTGTATTATCAAGAAAATAAAAGTTAAAAACATGACTTTTCGAAACGTTTGCATAGGTATATTGTACCATCGTCATGCACAACGAATAAACGTTTTCCCAATCGAAATATGAGAAAAATTTGATATTTCACATCAATCTCCAACGACTAACAGAGCTATCCACTATCTATTTTCTTATGATTAGTTGATCGGAAAATGCAGATTTTCTTTTTTACGACAAAATTTTGGCACATGAAAAACGACAATTTAAGAACATGAGGTCGGCAGCTCCTTGCAGACTTGAATTTACATCCTCTTTCGTAATACATCAATTTGAGTATAATTTCCTAAAATTACACTTATGCTTATTTGATATTCTCCTGAATTTGCAGTTTGAATACGTCTTCTTTTTCATTTGACAGTATAATTCTGTTTAAAATACCGTAAGCTTCTTAATATTAAAGAAAATATCTTCAATATCTCGATAACGGTTCATCGATAACGGTTTGGCCTGATTTGTTTCGTCGTCAAATTTTACGTATAAAAGTAAAATTTAATCAATGTATTTTTTAATATTTCTTCTTCAAATTTTCGCAATGATTGCGAGCTTTTTTGCAAAAAAAAAGGCAAAATAGGTTTTTCAAAATCGTTCTAAAACCTAATCAGCACCAGTGTAACTGATGAATAACTCGCAAAATTTTGTGGTAATTTGGAGAATTTTGGAATTTCCATCAACTGGAGGGGATATATTCATTGAGTAGACAAGCAAATACACGAATATACATGGACACACACACACACACACACACACGTGTCACGTTAAAATGTTTCTTCCTGTTCTAGAGTGCTTAGATCTGTCGAAAAAAATTTTGGCACATGAAAAACGACAATTTAAGAACATGAGGTCGGCAGCTCCTTGCAGACTTGAATTTACATCCTCTTTCGTAATACATCAATTTGAGTATAATTTCCTAAAATTACACGTATGCTCTTAGTTGCTATTATATTAAATATTCAGTTTGAATACGCTTCTTTTTCATTAGATAATTATCAAGATTAAAGAAAATAACTTCAATATTTTGAGAACAGTTGATCTTAGAGTAATGGGGTTTGGTCTGGTTCGTTTTTTGTCAAATAATACGTAGAAATCAAAAATTTTAATCAATGTATTTTTGAAAATTTTGTCTACATTTTTTTCAAATTTTAGCAATTTTTGTGAGCCATTTTGCAAAAAGCATATAGATACATAGGCAAGACAGGTTTTTTGAAATCGTACTAAACCTAATCAGCACCAGGGTAACTGACAAAAAACTCACCTACAAAATTTTGTGGCATTTTGTCCATCAACTAGTGTGGATAAATACATTGAGTAGACAGACAGATACACGAAAATACATAGAGGCACAGACACATATCTCGTTAAAACGTTTATTCCTGTTCTATAGTGCTTAGATCTGTCGAAAACGTCGACACATTTTCATTTTCGAAGATCGACACATTTTCAATGCTAATAAGGGGGCTGAAATGTCATTCCAGGCCTTCCAGAAACCTCCTCAATGACAAAGGTTTTTAATTTGCGCCTTTATAGTTGTTCTGTATTGATTAGATTTAGGAAACTTTTCAGATTCTCGGATTACTAGCAGCAGTTTTAGTAATTTAAATATTTCTTAAATTCTTTATTTAAATAACTAAAACCGGCAGTCTGAAAATCTGAACATTTTTCAAACACAAAGATATACATAAAATTCCAGCATTAGATTTTGAGGGTCTTGCAGAGTGTCTTATTTATTAATTTTTCATATTTCATTTCCTGTTTTCAAAGCTCCAAATTATTTTTATTGGCTAATACTTTATTGATTTATAATTTTTCAAAATACTGATATATTCCCAAAACACGATTATATTTCCAGAATCAATCCAGAATCAATCCTTTATTCATATTAAAATGTTTCAAGCTTTTACAATTTAAAACTATGTCAATGTAGTAAATAAACTATCACACACGTTTGGACACTGGAAGAATTTACATGATAGAAAATAAATAATAAAATCAATGAACACAATTATGTGTATTTCAAAATTACTCCCCAAACTATATTGCAAATTTATCCCAACTATTAACCCGTGCCCAAATATTTAATATATTGAATTTGATCGTGTGGCTGCTTTGTCACAAATTACATTTAATCAGTTTTATTAATAATATTTTTAAGACAAATTAATCCCAAAGTTATTCACAAATTATGTTGGAGTCCACGTTATAAATGTTGATATTTATACAAAATTAAGTCAACAATTTTGGTTTAAAAATACGAGTTTACAATTTTGTAAAGCCTTATAGAAAAAAATGTTTTAATTAATTGTTGCATCATTTTGTATTTTTATGTGTGACCAAATACTGAAGAACACTAATTTGAAGAACAACCTCCATATAATAAATCCATTGGTAGCACAGTAGGCCACACAGGAAAATTTCAATTTTCGGTTTAGATAAGGGAACTAAATTCCAACATGCAGATGAAATATAGGGATACCTTACCGAGAAAACTGCCACCACAGGAAGCTCCTAAACGCACAGCGATAATCACAAAATTGTATAAGGGGCAGTCAAATAAAAACGAGACAGACTATATAAGGGGCCTGACGCGGAAGTTGGTAATGCAGGTAGGGTTGTGTATAGAAGCGCCCCTCTCTTATGTATCAGGAAGGAACAGCGCGAGCGTTAAGAGCCGTGCCATTCGTCTGTTAGACGTGCTCGAAGTGAGGTCAGCGAGTCGTGTATGCCATCCGACATCACTATGGAGGCCAGGAAAGAGGAACAGTGTGCTGTAGAGCGTTTTTTGACTGCGGAAGGAGTGTTAGGAAGTGAAATTCATGCCCGAATGGCTGCTGTGCATAGCGGATACAGTATGTCGCGTGCGCGTGTGTTTGAGTGGACTAAACGATATCGAGACGGCCGGGTGTCATTGAAAGACAACAGTCGGCCAGGACAGGCTCATCCTGTCATTACCCCTTCTGCCATTGCTGCGGTGGATGCTGCCGTTAAAAATGGTGGACAGTGGAAGACATTCTGACCTGCAATTCCTGAAGAAAGGCATTCGTGGCCGTCGATTTGCCTCGGACGAAGAGGTGCATGCCTGGGTTCAATCATGGTTCCGTAGGTAACCAAACAAATTCTTCCATAAAGGCATTGACCGTCTTGTCTTACAGTGGGACGAATGCTTTAACAGTTATGGCGATTACTTTTGAAAGAATAAACAGTTTACTTACTTTTCTTTCCATCTGTCTCGTTTTCATTTGACTGCCCCTTATAATACAGAGGGAAAAAACTTCCAGTTGGAGAGAAGGTGTTAAACAGTTAAATAAACACAACATATATTTTCGGTCTTTGGCTTCGAGCAAAACATGAACATAGGCAGAAACGAAGATTTTAAAACTGTTTTGTCCATGACAGGATGAATTCACCCAGCCCTGCATAGCATACATCCATGGTCAGCAGTTTAGTTCCAGGTTTGAAGGTAATTTAAAGTAAAGCTTATTGTTTTGCATAATATTTCTTGATGTAAATAAAACTACTAATTTAACAGGACTATCTGAATTACAATAAAAATCGTATATTTTTTTACAATATATGATATAAAATATACTGTCAAAATGTCAAGCGACGACTCACTCAGAGGCGACCACCTCCTTTAAAAAACTGCAGTCATCAGAAATAAAAATCCTAAGTTTGTCGTGAACTCTATTGCTATAAATTCTTAATACACTTCTGGTGGAGTCATACACACTACTACATGGGATTCCGTGCAAGATCCCTTTAAATGTCACTGTTAGGAACTTATTACTAAGAGCATTGGATAGAAGTGAAAATAATTTGCTCAAAATCGCCGGACACCCAGATTAACACATCTGAATCATCAAAATAAATCTATAACTGTTTCATTTCTAGCTGATGTAAGTTTTATCAACCAAATTTATTAAGGATTATTTTAAACAAGTTTTATACTCAGACAAATAAATATAAGAAAAACTGAAGGATTTAAATCTATTCAAATTTATCCAAAACAGTTTTTAATTTTTAATCTAAATAAATAAATGGTTATAGATGCTACCTAAAGTCAAAAAAGTTGGAAATTAAATACATTAAGTGTTAAATTATATAAATTAAGAATTTAGGAAATATCATATATCAAAAATATAATCGAAACTTAAATCTATACATAACATAGTAAGGCACAGAATCAAACGGCACCAATTTTTGATTGAGACGACTATTTGCAATGCTATGAAACGTGTCTAGTTAAGCAGATTGAAACATATTGAAAAATGCAACCTTATTTTCAAGAATGTTATATATTGTGTCTGTATGAGTCTAAAATATTAGTTATTATACAAGAATTAATAAAATATTTATATTAAAAGTTCTAAAGTCTAATACAATTAATACTATCTAACATAAGTTTACGGAACGGGAAATACAATTCATTTCGAATTTATCATATTTCACACATATATTAATTCTACAATCCTCTTACTCACAATTAATAATCTTGAAAGATATATCGTGATGCACAGCTCTCATTATACACGGTTTGTATTAAGAGGATTAAGTGAAACATGTAACTGATAACAATGCTTGTCGCGATTTTCATACCATGTCAACTATGTTCAATGTTTCCCATCGGTGTTGCAGAGAATGATAAGAAATGAATTCAGATCCAAGATTTATGTTAAAATTTATCGAAGTTTATAATAATATGTGTAATAACAAAATGTATTGAATATGTTGTATTGAAATAACTTTTATAAAATGCTTATGAATTGAATAAATATATGTGTAGGATGATAACAGCTGGGAAATCTTCGATGATAAAAGTTAAGAATTCCATTCAAGTAACTTTATGGCTAACGTATTGATTGTGGAGTACGAATATTCAGTTAGGGCTGACATTGTTTACAGTATTGAGCGAAATAATTAATCGTGCAGGTTGGATACAGTGATCCTGGAGACCTGCAAGTGTATCTGCGTCGAAATTTTAGCAAACTTCACGAATTATTACGCTAGTGTTCAGATTGTTAGATTCGTGCCAATATGTTTATAATTTATGTACACTTCACAATTCTCAGAGTTATGGCAAGACCACAAATAGTTGTTTTTTCAATCTGCCACAATATTTTTCTGCACTGCAGTTCGCGTGAATATTTTTTATATTTATTTCTCGTTTTGCTCGTTTCACCACATTAAGTGCCGTTACTTTAATGGGTTCCAATTTACTCATGTGAGATATGATCCAAATTCTTAAGTAGATAATCCAAGCACTTAAGTAGATAATCCAAGCATCTGCTTACTTCCTTTCATTAGAGCATGCATTTTACGTTGTATTTCAATTATATATTGTGTGTAATGGGGAATTCTGTAAATATAACGAGATTTATACAACTTTTCAGCTATATTTGTATCACTGGACTTCAAGAAAATATAACTTTTTCTAGATTTGCATTTAAAATGTCCATATTGAAATATATTAAAAAATTCATATATATCAAAAATATCTTGTTTAAAAAAAACAAGGAAAACGCATACACAAAAGAAGCATAAGCACAGCAATTGATGTTTTAACTTTGCTTCAGAGTTCATATATATCCATGAAGGAAACACGTCTGTCACAATCTAATTAAATAATCAATTTCCTTTTGGTTTTCATTTTACACACAAAATTTACATTTTATTCTTTTCTGTGTAAGCCAATTTTATGATTTTGCTGATCTATATATTGAAGAATTTCTATTCAGTGTGTAGAAAGTGTCATGTCAGTTCATAATGCATCATCGTGCTCTACTTCAGAAAAAGACTCAGAAAAGTAAAGATGCCAAATACAATGTCATCTTGGCGTCAAAGATGCCAGTGCTGTGCTTGGCGAAATTTTTCTATAGTTACAAATATGGCGATAGTTTGCCATATTTCCCCCCAAGTTTGACAAATTGAAACATTGATTTCTTATATATGTATTATTAAAATCTATATATATTAAACTATTAATACATATGATTAAATCCATATTAATTAATAATTTACGAATAAACCCATGCCCTGGAAAAAATTTGAAATTTAAATTAATGAGTTTGGTTTATTATAGCACTTATACGCAAATATTTTCTTTGCATATTAGAGTGAAACTTTGAAATGTAATTTCCTTTATCTTATCTTAACAAACACCCGCTTAATCTTCTAAAACAGAAATTGGTTGACTCTTTTACGCAGCCACATCAATCTAAGTTTTAATGGTATCAGTCTTAAGTCCATGCGTTTGTCTTTTGTATTATCGATTTTTACGTGTATGTTGCTTTTAAGAATATTATAACGCCAATGTTCTATTTTAATCATGATTGCCAATGTAGCTTTACAACTTCTTTATAAGTTTTTGACATAGAAGTTATGAAGATAAATTTTAGAGAAATAAACTGTGGTTTTTATTTTGCAGTTGAACCCGCATATAACGAATTTATTTGCGACGTTAACAAATTATTTGATATATCCGTTTTTACGCACATTAATAGTAAGTAAAAAATCTTATGTCGTCAGTAAATTGCTTTACTACATAATGTAGTAACTGTATGTCTTTTACGACAAAAGAATAGTGTACAAGATTCATATCATAATACTTTTGTTATTGAGGAACATCACATAAATATAAATTGGTCACTTTGTCTACTTAAGTTCAGAGAAGTTAAGTTCAGTCGACTTAAGTTGAAGTCTATAAGTTCAAAGTGACAGTTTTGTATTCATGGGAAAACATTTTTGAAAATGCAATTAACTGTAAATGAATTAAATTAACACCATAAATTAGAACTGTCAAATTCTTGGGCGTCAAAATATAAGATGAGTGCATAAAGTATCTTCTGTCGTGAATGGAACGAAATAGATACACGAGAATTTTGTCAAAATGTGATTCGTATAATATTGCCTGTTTAAATTGGATGTATTATTTTAAGAAATATTTTTTTTAGTTTTATGTAATTTTTTGATAAATTGTTTTGTCAAATATACAATATCACAGGAATGTTTCATGCCAGCACAAAAAATTGATGTCATTTGTTTCTAACGAAAACTTACGTCGAATATGATTATTTATGTTTAATTAGTAAAGGTTTTAATATTTTTGTTATATTATTTTTTTAAAAATTCATTCGAAAATTATGGGGGGGGGGGGGAGTGAATATTCTATTCCGTGAAAGCATTTATATGGTTCTAGTATTTACGGATAGAAATAATCGTACCAGATTTTTTTTTAAAAAGTTCCATTCGTCGGTTAGGTATCGCATATAAATATCGCATCCATAAATTGTTCATTTCGAAAAAAACTCTCTGTCAAGTATTTAATCAAAATGAATACAAAATATGCATGCTTCTGAAGAAAGAGATAAATAATATAAATAAATAATTTGACATCACGTCTGATGTTATAATAGCAAAAATTAATCACCCATCCACAACAGAAGGTTTTTATTTTACTTCCTATAAAACTTTTTTTAAACTTTTGTACGTCTTATAGGAAGTAAAATACCTTCTGTTGCGGATGTGTGCATAATTTTTGAGATAAATAATATCTATGAATTCTTTCTACCTGCCCTACATGCGTAAAGACTGAAAAATTATATAGGAAACAAGAATACCCGAAAAAAAGTCTGCATATATCCTATCCATTGGAACCTTCAATGAAGAGTCCAATGTTGCCAATCGCAAAAGACAAAAAGAAGAGAACCACTGCAGCCAATCGTGAGAAATAAATAATAGTAATGCGAAAAGGCAATAAAAGGTGATATTCTACAATAAGAGCTAAAAAATAATAGGGCGTATAATATAATAGAAAATATAGAAGCTAATATATAAGAGAATGTAAATTCATTGTAATGTTTATTCACGAGAAAGTTGATGTCTGGATAATATAACATACAAAGGAGAGAATTTAAGAATATTCAGCTAATCCAAACTTTTAAACTAAATCACGTACTAAATATGCTGGATATTAAAATAATTTGCTGGTAATTTTTAGATTATTAATATGCATAGCATGAAATTGTTTATCTGATAATCTATAAATTCTAAAAAGTTGATTAAGTAAAATATTTCAAAATAATTGAATCGAGTTGAAGGAATTAAATAATAATATTTCATTAATGTTAAAATTAAAATAGTCTGTTTCATCATATACATTAGTAACTACCCCATTAGTAGGTTCAATAATTTTTGAATCCAAAAAAAAAATATTATTACTGATAGTGGCATAGCTAGGAATTGATTCCTAATTATTCGGATAGAAATCTCTATTTATGCCATAGTTGTAAATAAATACTGAACAAGTAAGATCATCAACATATTTGTAAATTTTAAAATATGTTGAAGTAAAATATTTTTCATAATGATAAAGGCATAAATTAGCTAACATAATGTTACTACAGCCACATTGTAGATCCCCTGAGACTTGTATGTATAATATATAATTATTGAAAAGAACAAAATAAAGAAGTTTAGGAATTTTGGTAAATATACTATGAGAAGTTTGAATAGTAATATAAGCGCAGTATATAGCGCTAAAATTACTACATAAAGATCTGGGATCTTAATAATATTAAAAA